>JBBPBX010033277.1:7787-33361 GCA_038048925.1 Garcialebias charrua | reverse complement strand
ATTAAAATGAATCCCTTTCCAGTTTTAAAAATTGAAAAGGAAAAGGTGCACATTTGCATTTCAAAGTGTAAACATGAAGTCCAGAACACAATGTAAAAATGTGTGCATTTGCTTAAACAAAGCAAAAATAGTGTCTCCAACTGGAAACTGAAGTCTTTCCTTTTCAGAAGGCATCTTCACATCTTTGGGGGGGATAAGAAAAAAAAAAAGTTCACCGGTAGTTGTTTATGTTGCTTTTTTTCTTCTTCTTATGACTCTTCGCACATCTTGCATGGTGGTGTCAGGGAACTTTGGCTTGGTGTAGACTGAAAAAAAAAAAAACACACCAAAAAAACAGAAATTACTCCAATGTTATGTTATTCTATCATCAGTGTAATTACTCTCACATCAAACATATCCTTAAAATATGTCTCTAGGTTTCACGAGTGATAAACAATAACTTATTATTAAAGGGAACCACAATTACTTTTAAACATTTGACTTTATTTGATAAACTTTTATTTTAACTGTAAAAATACTGTAGGGTGGTTTAGTTTTGTACATTTTTAAAATATATTTTCATGTGTTAAAATATACACATGTTAAAATATACTTTAAAAATTTACAAAACTAAACACCCTACAGTATTTTTACAGTCATTGTTTTACAGTTAAAACAATGACTAATTAAAGTCTAATGTTAAAAGTAATTGTGGTTACCTTTAAAAAAAAAGATATTTTTGATTTAACAACTACAAATAATACCCGTAACCTGCATTTAACTTTGATTGTAAACTGTTTTTTTATTATAGAGCACATCAGAATCTGCATCATAAACCGTGAGGAGCATGGAACATTCCAGTAATTTGTTCATAAAACGAGAAAAAACATTAGGAATGTATTTTAGAATGAGTTTTGTCCTAAATTATATACTCACCAAGTATCAAGCTTTGTGTTGTCCAAAGGCTTTGACTCCACATCTTTATGAGCCCCCGATTGCCTCCCAGTCAAACTTCAATTGGCCAATAACTCTCTCCCGTAGATGAGCACTGCAAGATCTCCAACCAGCAAGGCTGAGCTGGTCCGTAGAGACTTCACCTTTCGCCTTGGACTTCTACATCCGGCACAACAGGCACCTGCAAAACACATGGATCTTGTTAACCAAATAATGATTAAACATTCATTTACAGTACAGTATTTGGAAATCTATAGTATATATTCATCTTTGCAATGAATATGTCTAAGCCTATTTTCTATAGCTTTATTGCATACCATCAAGGGGTATCATATCACTTATCTATCATTTATGTGTGCAATCAAAAGATGTAGAAATAAATTGTATTGTAATGATTTCCAAATGGATCAATAACATATAGTATCCATGCATTCAGTTAATTACCATGTCATCAGGGTCAGACAACACTTGAACAGAGATGGGTGGAGCAACAAGTGTACAGCTGGTGTTGAGTGGATGGAAGCAACGCTGAGATCCGATCGCCACATCTTTAGACTTTTTCACAACTGCTAGAAGCTCTGTAAAAGAAAAAGAAAAAACAAGGGGCAAATGAACAAAAATTGTGTGTCACTATACAGTACAGGATGTCGTGAGACCATTCAAAATTTACATTAGTCATTTGTGCAATGAAGAGCTGAGATATAAAGGAGGAACAGGAAGTAGAAGACAAGGCATTCTCCATTTCCACATCTGGTTTTAAAAATCAGTGTCTTAATTGCTTTACTCAAACTACTTAGAAATTACCTCTCAAGGCTAGGTTCTGAGTCCGATCCAGTTGTGTCAGATGGGAGGGGTTGGCTTGAAGAGCTGAGAGCAGAGAGGCACAGCTGATCTCTGACAACCTGCAGAGTCTGAATCAAAGAGAACATGTGAGTGAGCTGAAGTCAATAGTCTGCAGCTTCCAACAGGATGGAGGAGAAGAGAAGATGGACGAGAGCTCACTCTGAAGAGTTCACACAAACACCTCTCTTCCTCCTGTCACATCAATCAAGTGATGCAGCACATGCAGACAGCTGCACTTGTGGCAGTAACATGAAGAAAAGTGAGCGAGACATTTTCTTCTAAACAACATCACTTCATCATTCTCCTTTCTGGCAGCAGTAAAGAGAAGCAGGTGAAGTGTGAGAAAATAAATCAACATCAAGTTATAAAGTTGTATTTTCTTCTTTACTTGTTAAATGCTGACATAAGTGGAGCTCAGGAACTGTTTGGTTCCTCCTCAGCCTCTTGTTTAAGCAGCTACAAAAACAGTCATGTTGCCGAAATACGTATTTAAAGTAAATTAGTATTTCAGCCTGGCTGCGGTTATTGTTCTGCTGGCTAGTGAGCGCATGTGTGTTAACAGACATGCGACACAAACAGCGTGAGGATGCGTGGCCTTGTCTCTTTGAAAAACCATCCAGGAACTAAGCCAAAAAAAAAAAAACTCGTAGCATACTGTATATGGCTTATTTAAACGCTAGAATAACCTAACCTGCAGTGTTTTACTTGCCTCAAATTATCTGCCTCAGCAGCACACACCAGGGCTGCCAACTTTTCAAAAAGCCAAAGAGTGAGAATCTTGTTTTTGTGTGTGTGTGGGGGGGTTGCGGCAGCGCGGCAACAGGGTTTGATTGTGCTGGTGAGCTTCACCTGCCCTCATCCTGTTGGCTACATCCTACAATAGAAATTGACTGAAAATGACTCCCTACACTCTACTTTATAGATCTGTGTCAGATTGAAAGACTATTTGATGTTTGAATATGTATGGAGGACCAAAACTGACATAATTAGAAATAAAAAGTAAAAAGAAATATATTAATGGACGAATAAATAACTAAAACATATAAAAACCAATAAATAACTTAAAATGCACCAATTTAATAAAAAAGGAAACCTTTCCTGGATCAGCTCTTCTCCTATTGGTCAACAGACAGGATAAAGCAGGATCCACGTGCAGATGTCTGTGCGGCCTCAGTTTAGTTTAAGGTTTAGTTTAAAACTAGCCTGGCCCTCGCCATTCCTACGCAGCTCCGCTCAATTCTCATTTCCCTTCACTGCTGGGTCTGGCATTTCTCCCATCCACAAGGATGTCTCCGGTAGGTTTTGACCGGACCAATCAGAGAACAGAAGGCGGAGTTTTGAACGACGTCGACTGACGTCGTCATTCAAAATGGCTGCCGCCACGAAGGAATTTTCAATAAAACAAGGTAAAAAACTATTATTTCTCTGCTGAGAAAAAATAGATTTCATAGCTGACGTTATATCAGAAGTGTTCCTGAGCAATCAGAGAGCAGAAGGCGGAGTTTTGAACGATGTCGACTGACGTCGTCATTCAAAATGGCTGCCGCCACGAACGAATTTTCATCAAAACAAGGTAAAAAACTATTATTTCTCTGCTGAGAAAAAATATAGTTCATAGCTGACGTTATATCAGAAGTGTTCCTGAGCTTAACAGTTCCTAAATCAATTCACGAAATGGTCAAATCTGCTGGATATTAAATAGTTTCGGTTTGATATTTTCCAAACAGCGACTGTATACAGTATATACAACAATATAAAAAAAACTGACAAAACGTTTAAAACAGAAGTACTAAAAATAAACCAGTGTGAAAATACTTTGTGTAAAATATCTTGGCCAAAAGTTTAAACAGAAGTATAGATTAAGTATACTTAGACTTTTAGTTTATTTTTAGTATAAGTCAAGTATTGTGTAAAATAAACTTGGCTAAGTATACTTTTGATAAGTACCTAAAAAGTAAACTGAAAGTATACTCTTATTTTTTTAGTTTAAAATTAGTGTACTTTAAGTATACTTGCATATACTACTTTTTGGTAAGGGAAGTTTAAAGGTTTTGTCCAAAAAGACCAACTTGTCCACATTTTCTGCCAAAAGCACAGGTCTAGTAATATCTCCAGCGGTGGAGAAAATCATCTCACTAACAACAGGTAGCAGCAGTGTAGCTGTATTTGGCCTCATTACTCATATCCTCTTCTTGGACCTGCTCCCACCTGTCCCTGTAAAAGTTCAGAGTTCAGACTTCTTAGATGCAGGTGATCTCTGGTGGATTTCCCTGAAGAGGAAGAAGACTCAGCTGCTATCTCTGTACCAGACTGGAAATAAAACACAAAGAGGTAAAAAATATATATAAAAAAGAGTTAATAAGATTATAATAAAATAAAACAAAAAGTTAATTACAGTAGATAATAATAATAAAAGAGCAATACCTTTTCTTGAACGGTTGTTATGAGGTGGTTGAATCTCTCGGTCGTCATCATCATCATCATCATCATCATCAGGGCAGAGCTTTTAATCTGCTCCAGGGCTTGTTGACAATATCAGTTTTAGCTTTTTCATAAAGTGCTGAACTTTTTGACTGAAGTGTTGACGTGATGGATGTCGCTCAATAACTTTAATCCGGCGCATCAACAACATTCAGACATAGATCCAGATCTTTAAAAACTCCCACAGTTTGTGTTATTGCTCTGGACCAATCTGAATTACCTGATGAAGGTGCTGCTATCTGTCCTTGCAACAAGCTGCATTTCTGTAGAAGATACATTCACGTTTGGATGATATAGTTTCAAGCGCGTTAACAAATTAGACGTGTTGCTGTTGCACATCCAATCTCCGTGAAACAACTTCGACATACAGCTTTGGATTTGTTCACGTCTTTTAACAAGAAAGTCATAACGTTCCCAAACAGGAGACGCTAAGCTGCTAATGCTACACGTACTGCAAATAGCACCGTGCTGAAACACGCTTAGGAATTTTTGTTCCGTGGCACATTATCTCTCGTTAATAACATTTAATGAGTGAAAAAATGACTGAAACGGTACACACGTGGACCGAACCAAATGTGCTTTACCAAAACGGTTCAGTACACCCACGTGTACCGTTACACCCCTAATATGTACTGTAGGGATGCACAATATTATCAGCATGATATCGGTATTGGCTGATATTAGCATTAAATTTCAATATCGGACATCAGCCATTCCATTAAAATAACTCGCCAATATAAAAGGCGCTGTTTTTGCCTGCAGCGGCAGCACAACGCTATGACGTCACATGCGCCATACCCAAATTCAAAATGTTGGCGGTGTGGAAGTTTTATTTTTCATTGGTGAGGATGTCTGATTCCGAATTTATGGACTACGTTGAGCCTCACTACATCGTCCGCAGTCGGAAATACTTTTTCCAACATAACATGACCCGTGTTACCAGCTGTCATTTCCGATGCCATTGAGAAGCTAATATCCAATAGCACGACTTGTTGGATGAGTTTTACCACAGACATTTGGACGTCGTGTTAGCCCCGTTAGCATGATTAGTCTTACGGCACAATGGATAAACAAAAACTTTGATCTTAAAAAGTCTGTCCTTCATGCACAGGAGTGCAGAGGATCCCACACTGCAGCTAGGACCCTGGAACAAGCCTCCACAAGTGAGACGGCATCACAGGTGACTAATGCTAATAAATAATATTTAACACTTTTCATTTAATATAAGTTAAAGTGCTATCTATATCATATGGCTGTTACTGAATATATGTCACCAGCTGTTACAGCTGTTGCACAATTTTTGTAGCAAATAAGCTTAAATAAGAGGCTATGTTCTGACAAAGGAACGTACACAAAATATCTGTATCAGCATCGGTTATCGACCAAATAAGTTTTAACATATTGGCATATCGGATATCAGCCAAAAATCCAATATTGTGCATCCCCAATGTACTGTACTGCAAAATTATATATGGGTACTCACCAGTGAAGATACAACTTGAAGGATGAGTTCAGCTTCAGGATTATTTGTGACTTTCCTGCCAGTTCAAAAAAAACTTTCAATACAAAAACAACTGGACTTTATTTCAGAGTCAGAGAGTCTTTATTGTCATTTGCACCGCATGTGGTACATGTGATGAAAACGAGATTATGTACACAGGGTCCCAGTTACATCCAACAACAAATGCAAGAGAAAAACAGTAATAACATCTAGGATTAACTAAGAAAAAACATCAACTAGTAATACACTAAGCCCTAATGTAATAGAAAAACATCATTATAAACAGCAGCACGAACACGAGTCTGTATGAGCAGATGGTCACAGATGAACACAGCAACAAGAAAACAGATCAGCATCAGCATGATGTGATATTTTGCAGTGTTTATTCGTGTTGATTATTTATTCATGAGTCTAACAGCCTCAGGGTAGAAGCTGTTCCTCAGTCTAGTGGTTCTACATTTGATGCTCCTCAACCTCCGTCCTGAGGGGAGTGGGGCAAAGAGTGAGTGTGCTGGGTGAGTGGGGTCTTTCATGATGCAGGTGGCTCTTTTCCTGCATCTGGAGGTGTAAATGTCTGTGATGGTGGGGAGACTGACTCCAACAGACTTCTGTGCAGCCTTCACCACTCTCTGTAGAGCTTTCCTCTCTGCAGCTGTGCAGCCTCCATGCCACACGTTGATGCTGGAGCACAGGATGCTCTCCACTGCACACCTGTAGAAGGAGGTGAGGACTGGGCTGCTCAGACCAGCTCGTCTCAGCCGTCTGAGGAAGTAGAGTCTCTGATGACCTTTCTTGATCAGGCTGGTGGTGTTGTTGCTCCAGCTGAGGTTATCATTCATGTGTACACCCAAGTATTTGTAGCTGGAGACCACTTCCACTGCAGATCCACTTATGTTCAGTGGGGTGTGTGTTTGTTTGTTCCTTCTGAAGTCCACAATCATCTCCTTTGTCTTCTTCACATTCATGTGAAGGTTATTCTCTTTGCACCAGCTCTCCAGGTGTTCCACCTCCTGTCTGTAGCTGGACTCATCATTGTTTGTGATGCATCCCACCACCGCTGTATCATCTGCAAACTTAACAATATGACAGCCTGGATGTGTGGCTGTACAATCATATGTGAGCAGAGTGAACAGAAGAGGGCTCAGCACACATCCTTGGGGAGAGCCAGTGCTGAGGGTTATGGTGGAGGAGGAGAAGTTGTGGATCTTCATGGACTGTGGTCTGTTTGTTAAGAAGTCTAGGACCCAGTTGCAAATGGAGGGGCTTAGTCCAAGTGTGGATAGTTTGTCTATCAGATAGGGGTGGGCCATATCGTCTCGTTTACGATAATACCGGTGGATTTTTTGACACCGGTGAAAAAAATGATATCGCGGCATCCTATGATGACGTCATTTGACTGCATCTAACCTGCGCAGCACTGAGCCATGTGTGTGCGTTGCGTGTTTTTACTGAGGATGCGCGCTCTTGATCAGCTCTTGATAATGAACAGATGCTGCAGAAACGAGGAAAGGAACCCGAACTCCTCCCAGCAGCCACTCTGTGTGCTGAACCACCGCGCGCGCACACACACCCCGGAGCGCGCACACACACACGAACACCGGAGCTCGCGCTGCTGCTGGGAACATGAAGTAACTTGGCACCGCGCTCCTCCACTCTTGAAAGTCCACAAGAGTGTCGCGGAACTACCTCCCGATTTAATTCCTAAAAAAGGAGCAACTTCTGTTGTTTGGAATTACTTCGGTTATAAAAAAGAAGATGTGAATCAGACGACCATGTTCTGCAAGTCATGCAAGCACGTTGTTTCGGGTAAGGGAGGAAACATGTCGAATTTGTTTAGCCATTAATTAAAGCACAAACATCCTGCGCACTACGAAAACTTCTTAATTCTAAAGAAAATGTGCTTTTTGTTTTACTATCTCTCTTAACTGCACATTCTTCCTGTTTAAAAGATGTGGATAAAACTATTTCTTCAAAGATATTGTTCTACAAACAGATCAAGAATTGTTAACATACTTGAAGTTTACAAAAAAAGTTATTCTTTTTGCACTTGGTAGCTGATTCAAACTGTCAGCCAATTTTTTAAAAATATTTATTTATTTTGCTTGTTACCGTATTCATCGGCGTATAAGTCGCACCGGAGTATAAGTCGCACCAACCTAATTATGCCCAATTAAATAGAAAAATCAACGTATAAGTCGCACCGGCCTATAGGCCGCACCTCACGTGAACTGGTGTTTTGCCTAAAATGAACTGGCTGCCAAATTGTTTGGAAGGACTTTTGACAAGATTATCACATAAAAACTACAGTATTTTGTTTGATGTGTCTTAGTTGAACTTTTCATTAATAAATGAACATAATTTTTGTATATTTTGTGTCTTTCATCATTTATCTTTAAAGATAAACACATAAAAATATATTTTTATTAGCTGACATTACAGTAAAAAACGTGTCTCAGTTTAAAATGATGACAGAAACAGATACTGTATTTATTTTATGGTTTTTATTTATTTATTCAAAACCATTGAAGTCTTCATCTTCTGCGTCACTGGCGAAGAGTTCTGCCAGCGACTGATGAATGGGGTTCAGCGCTGCTTCATCTTCCTCTGAGTCTCTGACTCTGACTCTCACCGGGGCTGTCAGAGTCCTCCCCCTCCTCCTCCTCCTCCTCCTCCTCCCCCACCTCAGCTCCTGTTGCTCCACCTGCTTCAGGCAGATGTCAACAGTGTAGGTACTGTAAAGGGTTTCTTAGCGCCCATAGCGGCCGAAACTGGTACTGCACCATTTTTGGAGTTTTAGACCAAAGTCAAATTATGACCAAAATATTGGAAAAATCGACGTATAAGTCGCACCGGCCTATAAGTCGCAGGGCTTAGAAATGTAGGCAAAAAGGTGCGACTTATACGCCGACGAATACGGTAAATATGAATATTTTTTTTGTATTCTGGTGACTGTTTATGAAAAGTCATTTTGAAATTACACATTTGTTTGGTTGATTCAGTAAAAGGAGAAAATGTGAAATATCGTCTGTGATATCGTTATCGGGGTATTTCAAAAAATATATTGTGATATCATTTTTTGGCAATATCGCCCACCCCTACTATCAGAGTTTGGGGGATCATGGTGTTGAAGGCAGATGTGAAGTCCACAAAGAGCAGACACACGTATGAGTCCTTCTGATCCAGGTGGGTGAGAGCAGTGTGGACCACGGAGGAGATGGCGTCCTCTGTTGATCGGTTCTCGCAGTATGCATACTGATGAGGGTCATTGTTTGTAACAGAAGATGGAAAATCTTCACCAACAAATAAAGTCCAGTTGTTTTTGTATTGAAAGTTTTTTTAATTTATCATGTTCTGGATGACTGAGAATCTTCACAAGCATTTTCCTGATACATCATTACTTCTGTCTTTGTGTTACAAATCTATTTGTACCACTTCGTATTTTTTGCTAGTGTTTGCTCCCTCCATTGATGTTCTTTAAATTTTGGCAGAAAGCAACGGCCGAAAGAACTGTTGGCTTCTGGACCACATAATTCTTTTGACTTGCATTGAAAACTACAAAATGGCAGCGTCTCCGAAGTATTTTTCTTTTGTTTAACTTTTATTTTTGGTCCTATTGGTTGGTTCCCTCTCCCGTCTGCTCCCGTTAACTTTTTATTCCGTACTGTTCAAGTGAGTAATATTAAAGTTAACAATCGTGTGTAATGCACAATCTTATGTTGAAAAACCGTGAAAGAGTAAGTCCACGAAAGTTGAACAGTGATGTATCAAGGGACTACTGTATACAGATGCTCTTTGAATCATAAAAACAATCATTGTTATTGTGTTACATTGATTTTCATTTTTAACTACAGTACCTCAAAAATTACCGGTATATAAAAAATGTGTATTTGCAGTCAAACTGTTCACACTGAAGATGGAAAAAAAAAAACAACTCTGTTTTTATTATTTGAAGAATAAAACCAGCTGATGGAGGCCTCAAGGAGTAAGCTGTTCAAGAGGCATAAAGACAAAACCTGTGTGAACAAAGCACGGCTGCAGCAATCACTTTGTGCACTTTAAATGATGGGAAGACCAAGTGATTTATGGAAATGACTGAAGTTGTTGCACACCGTCTGTCTGCGGACTTGCTGTGTACTGTATTCAAACGGTGTTTCTGCTTTCAGACGTTTGTGTTGCTGCTTGTGTTTGAAGTCATTTTTTAAGTGACAAAGTGTGCACACTCTTGAAGAGCTGCAGGTTTGATTATTGTCTGCCATTAAAAGGCAAACTGTATTTATTTTACCCTGTTTGTGTGCATGTTTCTGTCAGCAACATATCTCCTGAACCAATGGATATTTTGAATAATACTTTCAGAAAGTAATCATTGTATGTACATGTACTACTGAGGAACACTTGATGTTAATCTAGTTCAAAATGGCCACCACAGCCAGCTCTTCATGAAAAATGCAAAAAGAGTGATTACTTTGTCATTTTCACAGATAATGCGCTAAAATGCTTAAAATTGTTGTGGTAGTAGCAGAGGATAACCTTCAGTGCACAGTGGCTGTAACAAGTATTCACCCCCTTGGGTGTTTGCTGCTTCTGTTGCTGTCATAATTTAATCATGGTGGCTCTTTTGTCAAATTCTTTCAGTCCCCACAGATGTCTCCCATATCCATCAGTCATGGTCAGTATACCGGTACTCCTTCAGGTCAGATGTTCACTGTGTCTCTGTGGTCTCACGCCTTCATAGTCACTCAGGTTATGTGGACGGCCTGTTCTTGATAGATTTCCCATATTCTTTCCATTTTGTATGATGGATTTAACAGAACTCTTGGAGATGTTCAGGGCCTTGGAAATCCTCTTGTATGCACCCCTGATTTATACTTTTCTCAATATTGTTGTTGAATTAGAACAATCACTTACGTGTTTGCCCAAAGTTTCTGGCCTTGGAGTGTGTGGTTGTGTACAAATACAAATGTTTTGGAATTATTGTTATATAATTTGAATCTCATTGTATAGAATCCCCTCAGTGTTGTGATGTTAGAATAATGCATTTCACAGGAGAGAGTTATAAGTGACAACAGTATTGTTTCTATCAGACTGGTATTTACGTGTGAAGTTTTAGTTTTTCAATGTGATAGCCAGATAGTGTGGTGTTCCAGTAACTGGATACACAGTGTTGGTGTGTTTTTGGTGCCTAAGGAAACAGAATGAAACCTGAAGCCAGGCTGGGCTGGTTGTCTGGATCTACCCTTCCCCCATCTTTGTCGCACGCGCACACGCACGCACGCACACACACACAGCACTTCATGACACGCTGCTTGTAGAGCAGCCATAAAGTGTTCTGTGGGCCTGCAGACTTCCTACATAACCTTAGGAATGTGTTCAACTTTTGTACTGAACAGCTGCTGTGTCCAACAGAATACGAGGGCTGAAGTATCAACATGAAATGAAAATAAAGGTGATTAGTTACTGAAATATGTCGGTATCAACACGTTTGAATGAGCGGCGCTTCTACTCTGTAACAGTTCTACAGTGCAGTGTAAAACAGTTTTTATGTAGAAAAGATTGTGTGAACTAAACAAGCAAAAGAAGTCACAATGCTGAGTTCAATGACAGAATGTTTTGTGGCGATGAATATCCATACATCACATGTTAGCTATTTGACCTACTTTCTTCAGTGTTTCCACCACTTACAGTAGTCTTCGGTTCTGTTGTGGAGTGTGGGAACGGCTCTGATGATCATGAGGTTGCAACAACTTAATGCACACTCAAATCATTTCCCACTTTGAGCTTCTTAGAACCTGAAGTGCTTCCAAACACTGGAGATGCTTATACCGTATTTTTCGGAGTATAGGTCGCACCTTTTTATCATTTTTTCATGGCCTGCGACCTATACTCATGTGCGACCTATATATGGCTTTTTATAAAATAAGCTGATTTGTAATCATTTATTAACAAAAATTAAACTGAGACACACTCTTACAATAATGTCAGCTAACAAATATATATTTTTAGGTGTTTATCCTGCTAAAATTATTCATTTATTAAAGAAAAGTTCAGCTCAGACACATATTTGCTATAATTTTTTATCAAACAATTAATTGTTTTTAAGTGTTAATCTTCTTAAAAGCCTTGCTGTGCGCTCCTGTGGAAGAGACATTTGCAGCAGAGCTAAACACGGTCCACATTTTGACGTAGGTGCGACCTATACTCAGGTGCGACCTATATATGGATTTTTCCAATTCTTCTGCAATACTGTAATTGGATGGTGCAACCTATACTTGGGTGCAACCTATACTCCGAAAAATACGGTAGGTGTCTGTCAGCTAACTTGTTCAGCCTCTTTAGAGTCTACACAGTAAATGATCCACTCTGTCGGACTTCAGAGTTGCTCAAAAATGGTGTTATTAACATTACAGGTAGTTGACTTTTGACATTGTTAAACTAATTCAAAATCATTCATTCAAGGAAATACCAGAAAGTAATTTATAGCTGCATCCTGCTAACTTAACATTGAAAATGTCATAGAAAATTCAATGTGAATATCATTGAAAAAGTAACACTTTTATGTTGTCATGGCTGCTCAGTCATTTCCGAGTGTTGGTTAGGATTTTGTTGTTTTTATGTTTGAACATAAATAAAATAACCTTTTACCTAGATTACTTAGCTTGAACTTTGATGGTTTGAATCCCTTTGGCCATGGCTGCCTCAGAGAAGTCGGCGGGGGAGAGGGCGAACTCCAGAAACCATCTTAGCACCATCAAACTGGTGATATGGGAGTGCTGCTTTTGGGACTGAGTTTGTTTTAGCTCCTTGGACTGATGAAGTCTTTTGGATGAAAGATGAAATGTTTCAACAAAAAGAAACCATCCAGAGGACCTGACTGAACGTTGCTGGATAAATAAATAACCTTTAGTTTTTGTGTGACCGATTGATTTTGTTGCTACGGTAATTGCTAAAGAAGAAAAAGAAGAAGTTGATTCATTATTGCCCACAGAGCCGTATATATAGAGTGTTCTGACACTCTTTGAAGTCGCCGACAGGCGGTCAATCGTTCCAAACAACGGCTATGGAAACCTTGTGGAGCTGCGCCCTCTGGCGGCGACGGAGCGCTACTGCAGGCAGAGTCAGACTGTAACCAGAGCCATGGAACGAATCGCCCCCTCCATGACCCACGTGACTTCCGCATTCCATTCTTACAACGGAACTCAATGGAAGTGTCGCAACTTTCACTTTATATGGCTCTGATTGCCCACTGCCAAAATGAGTTGGCAGCTAAAATGTTGTTGTCCATGTCTGTTTATTGTGTATGTGTTATCAGAATATCTCATGAACTGTTGAGTAGATTTGGATGAAACTCAGGAAGTCATCATAAAATGTACAAGTGGATAACTTTTTGATTCAACCTGATTAAAAATGACCGACATTGCCAACTGACCTTAAACACACTAAAATAGCTATAACTCATTCAGTTTAGCAGATACTGACTTGAGATTTGATGTGGTTTTAGCTGAGACCGATCCCCAGCACATTCTGTGCTCTAATAGATTGCACAAAACCTTTATTTAAAGGTTTGTCCAAATCTATTCACAGAAAACTCCAATAGTTTTGGAATAAACTGAGTTTTTGCTTTAAAATGCACCTCTGCTCACCAGAACCTCTGTTTTGTATACGTTCTCCCAATTTTCTCCCATCAATGTAATTTAAAAAGATTGAGGACCGAACTAGTGCACATAATTTAAATATCATCTGTAGAAATTCATGGTAAAACAGACTGCTTTTTTTCCCTACTGCTTGGTGAAGCATTACAAAATCAGTAGATGCTTCCTCAGTTATATTCTGTCTTACCACAGTCCAGACCAATTTTATGACTTTTGTTCGATGTCTTCAGATTAGTGAGATTAAGATGAAGTGTTTGTTTTCTTTGGAAACATCAGGGCGGACTAAATGTAAGCCTTCCTTCTCGATGTGCCTGTCTGCTGTCTGTACAAGTCGACGTCTTAATGTGATTCAATTATGCTTGTCCCCAACTAATTTATTACATTAACATGGTTGTTCTGTGCCTGCGGGTAGTAAAAACGAGGAATGACAACAGACCAGTTCGTCTGGAAATGAATTTCAAACCAGATCATGACTTCTTTTTCATCAAAAGCTGCAGGAAAAAGCCTTTTACCAACGATGCACTAAGTTCAGCTGTGTCTGACAAGTGTTCACTTTAACCAAGTTAATGATTGGCAGGTTAGACCTTCAATTTATTAACACATTTTTAAAATCAGTAAATGCATCATAAAGCAAGAAGACTAATTTAAATTTACCTGTTTACTTTTCGAGACCTATAACTTGGAAAAAGGGACTTATGTGTTGCAGATGTTAAATCTTAAATTAATCAAGTACTTGATTGAATAATCCATCATTTAATCCTCTATCCAGAAAAAAAAGGCTGGCAACAAAACAAAGTTTATGTTTTGCTCTTAATGCTTTGGATGATTTATCACTTTAATGATTTATTTACAAACTGCAGCACTTCTTACTTCGAGTTTATTCTTCAGGGCTTCTCAAAGAATTTCAACGCCTTTTGTTATAGAACAAAACTTATTTTAGTTTTGAATGGGTTGCAACATTTTTAAAAGCATTCATTTAGAAACATTGTCAAATACTACATCAAAATTCAAGTGTGCATTGATTCTGTCAAATCTGTTTATCTAGTTTGCTTGTTACCAATCTCACAGCTTTTATTTTTCATGTACCGTACTTTTCGGCGTACAAGTCACTGTTTTTTTTTAACTAACTTACATGTCCTGCGGCTTATACGCCGAAGCGTCATATTTATGGATTTTTTCCCCATATTTTTAGACCCATTTTTGGCTCTGATATCGCCGTTTTGCATTTTGCAAAAAAAAAATGGTGCAGTATCACTTTTGTCCGCTAGGGAGACACTTCCAGTGAGTACATCGACCGTTTCTAGCTCATGTGTCCGAAAAAAGCCTCCTCTGCTCGGACTGACTCTGTCGCTGCCCGGCCTCCTGCTCTGGATGTAGCTACTGTTAGCTGTGTTGTTAGCTGTGTTTTTTAGCAAAATAACTCATAAACCACACCGTGGATTTTCTTGAAACTTACAGAGCTTAATTATTTGGTGGTCATTTACAAACTGACTAGCTTTATGAGATGTTTGAGATAAAAAAAACACGATCTTTTATTAGCGGTTAGCTACCGTTAACAGAGACTGTACTATTTAGATATATAGCTCATAAACCACTCGGTGGATATTTTTTCTGCTTACAGAGTGTAATTATATGGGTTTCATGTACAAACTGTTGCCCTGTACAAGACATTTGAGATAAAATTCTATTTTTTATTCGTGTTTTTAGAGACTGAATCGTCTCGTTAGCTTCGGTTTTATTTCCGTTTATAGTCATAAACCACTCGACATATTTTTTAGGCTTACAGAGTGAACGGTTAAGCTCAGGAACCCTTGTGCTATAATGTCAGCTAAGAAATATATTTTTTCTCAGCAAAGAAATAATTGTTTTTACCGTGTTAATCTTGTAAAGTCCTTCCGTGCTGGCTCGCTTCTGTGGCCGCCATTTTCAGCAGGGCAAATGAGGTGCTGACGCATCGTGTAGCGGTGACGCATAATAGATGTGACTTATAGGGTGAAGCGGCGTATTTATGAATTTTTTCAAATTATTCCCAATAATTCGACAAAGCGGCTTATACACAGAAGTGACTTTTACCCCGAAAAGTACGGTACTTTTAGTGACAAGAACGTCTTTAAAGTGGAATTTTCCAACATAATAACCCTCATAGTGTGAACTTAAAACTCAAAAATTGCAATTATATTTACCAGACTGATAGACTTCTGCCTTAAAAGGACTATTTCACTCAAAGGGATTATATTATAAAGATTTCAGCTCATTTACTCATTTAATATAGTTTATTTTTCATATTTGACCCTTCACATCATTGGGATCACTGGTGCTCATGTCCAACAGTCACTGTGTGAGAGATCTCAAGTCCATTACAGAGACACAAGAGACAATTGGGACAACCATTCACCCTCACATCTAGGGATGAGGTATCATTACCAATTAGTCTTCGATCAGACTGAATGTTTGAGTTGTCACACATTTTATTTCTGTTGCAGTCAGTTACTTTCTGACAAAGCTTATTGAAAACTTGTTGCATAGTTTAGACATGATTCAGTTTTAAGATTTGTGTTCAGTGTTAAAAATGGTCATTGTACACCTGCAGCAGACTTCAGTAATGCATCCTTCAGTCACATCATTTCACACAGGCAGGAGCCTGCAGTGGCCAAAATAATCATATTTTCTACTTTTTTGTGTGACGTTAAGACCTAGGTGAGTTTGTTTCAAGCATTAAAACAGAAAACACTTTAAACCATGAATTGTGTT
The DNA here is from genome assembly GCA_038048925.1 of Garcialebias charrua. NCBI lineage: Eukaryota > Metazoa > Chordata > Actinopteri > Cyprinodontiformes > Rivulidae > Garcialebias > Garcialebias charrua. Next base: position 17,206 of record JBBPBX010033277.1, on the reverse strand, counting down.
AGAATTTGAAAGATGAATTACAATTCTATACAGCCCAACCTGTTTATAGTAGGACATTTACATGTACTGTATATGGCTTTTAAAAATATGTTGACACTTTTTATTTCCACAGTGTATTAATTTAATAGTTCTCACTTTTTTCAATAAGAAAATTTTGATTTTGATTTCCTGTAATCTTTAAAAGTAGTTTGAAGATTACAGCTTGTCATTATTATGTTTTTGCACCAAGTGGTATCTTCTTTTGTATATTGTTTTGTTCCGTGCTTTTCAATTATTTTGACATTTTACAATGCATTTAAACTAGTTTTAGTTAGAGGTTTAACGTTACGCTAAAATCACATTTTGGTTTGGTTCAGTTTCAAGGAGGGCTTGGTTTAATTCATTTTAGGTACAAAAATGGCCAAAATGAAGACTTACAAAATGTTTATTTTGAAAATATACCAAGTAAACAAGTTCAGTCATTACAGACTTCTTAGCTGAAGTGATCTGGTGGATGAAGAAGACTCAGCTGTTCTTATCCTCAGACTGCAAACAACAGAGATAAAAAAATGGACTTAATAAGATTATAATTTTAAATTAAAAAAGTTAATTAGATCACAATAATACAATAACAATACCTCTTCTTGCACGGTCATCATATGACCATCATATGGTCAAAATCTAAATGATCCTAAAAAATTCTGGAAAACCATCAAATCTCTCTCAGGCACCCCCCAATCATCTGACCTCCCATCACAACTTCTCGTTAACTCTGTTCCTGTGTCAAATAAGCACGAGATCCTCAACTGTTTCAACAAACATTTTGTTGCTTCTAGTTCATTATTTGACACAGTTACAAATGGAAAATCAGCCACTTCATCTAATAATCAAACTTCTACAAATCAAATCCCTCCTACAAGTCAATCCTCAGTTAATCACACCTTCTCTTTTTCTCTGTTCTCAGTCAGTGAGGTAAATAAACTGTTAAAAGATCTTGATCCTAAAAAATCTGCAGGTCCAGATGAACTTCCACCTTATTTCTTAAGGCTGGCTGCTCATATCATCACAGTCCCTGTGACTCACATCTTTAATCTGTCCATAAGCCAAAACTCCATTCCAGATGCTTGGAAAACAGCCTTTGTTCTTCCTTTGCTGAAGGGAGGTGACCCCACCTCACTGAACAACTATCAACCAATCTCTAAACTCTGCATTTTAGCCAAGGTTCTAGAAAAATTGATAAACTCTCAAATCAAAAATGATCTGGATTCATTTAACATTTTACCTCTACATCAATCTGGTTTCAGGAAACAACACAGCACAACAACTGCTTCTCTGAAGGTTCTTAATGATGTTGTTGAAGCATTGGTTGCTAAGGATTATTGTGCTGCACTTTTTTAGACCTGTCTAAAGCTTTTGACACTGTGGATCATAACATCTTGTGTCATAAGCTCTCAGAAATAGGTTTCTCTGATCACACCATTGGTTGGTTTTCTAATTATCTTTCCGATCGGAGGCAATGTGTTCAACATAACGGTACTTCCTCCAGTTATTTAACAGTTAAAAATGGTGTACCACAAGGCCCAGTCTTAGGACCAACCCTCTTTACAATCTACATACAGTAGGTAATGTAGGTCAAAGCATCCCTGATACATCCTTACATTTCTATGCTGATGACACAGTTGTTTACTGTCGAGCTAAAACAGTTGCTAAGGCTTTCCAGCTTTTACAATCTGCTTTTGACATCATCCAGTCAGAATTGTTCCGTCTCAAACTTGTCCTAAATGCTGACAAAACCAAAGGGATGCTTTTTTCAAATAGGAAGTCGGTCCCAGCAGTTCTTCCTCTGATTTTATCCTCAAATGGTGTCCCTATTGAGTTTGTTGATTCCTATAAATATTTGGGTATCCTGGTCGATTCGCATCTCCACGTGGAAAACCTAGTAAAGAAATGGAAAGTTAAACTGGGTTTCTTTTTCAGAAACAGATCATGTCTAACCCTGAATGCTAGGAAACGCCTTGTATCTGTGACTTTCCTTCCATCCATTGATTACGGTGACATTATCTACATGAATGCTCCTACAAGGGGGAGTGGTGGCGCAGTGGTTAGGGGGAGTGGTGGCGCAGTGGTTAGACGGTGGGCCTGTGATCAGAAGATCACCGGTTCAAGTCCCGGTACCGACAACATCAAAAATTGTGGGTGGAAAAGGGTGAAACACCCACACCTGCCTCCACCCTCATTCGCCCCACTCTGGGCCCCTGAGCAAGGCCCCTAACCCCCACCATCTCAGATTCAGATTCAGATTCTGTTTAATATCGCCATTGTCAATGAACAGGATTCACAGACTAGGAATTTGCTTCGGCATAACGGTGCATAAAATCTAGAAACATAAAACATAAAAAAACATAAACCATAAAACATCAATACAATCAATACAATATTCAGTAAACAAAACCTACTAAAAACGCCGGTGTCTCTAGAGACACTTTTTCCACACGTTTTCCCAAGCTATTTTTAGATTACCGTATCTCTGCAACCGTTTGTGCTATCAGAAAAATTCAAACGGTGTTTGAAAGAAAAAAGAGTGCGCTTTTAGGCTCTTTTTGCTGGTATTACGGTAGTCACCCTCCGTGAGCTGCAAACGCCCTGGAAAGCGAGTCCTTTGTCTTCAGCACGAACAGAGTGCAGCTTGAGCAGGAAAAACATGAGCAGCAGAGCAGAGATTCAGATAAAACTATGTCAAATCAAGGAATAAAAAGACAATAAGGAGATTCCTGGATGATTTGAATTTGGAGAAGTTTCTTTTTGTTCTTCTGAAGAAAAAGCTGAAAAAACATTTGATCTAACAATCTAATAACTTTTTGAATTTTATTTCTGAATGAATGAGGGCTGTTATTTGGTGGATAATTGTTTTATACTGGGTACATATAATAGGATATAGTTTTATTTCATTTTTTATATTTTATTTTGTTTTTGGAATAGTATATCAAGTCTATAACATATACTATTCATCAGTTTGTACTTTGTTTGTGTAGAAGATAATGAGAAATGTAGGGAGGGGAAATTCGCCTGTAAATAATTTGAATTGTTAGTCTGTTTCTTATTTGTAAAAATAAGTGAGAATAAAAAAAACATTGTAAATATGTTCTATAGTGTTGAAATTGTTAATTTATGATGCAAAATCTGTACTGCATGTTCAAATGCAGTGTTTTATTTGCATAAAATCTCTAAAATCTAATTTCGCTTATTGTTTTTTCTTGATGTTAAACAGTTTAATAGTTGTTTTTTAACAAGTATAATGTAAAATAATGCCAGATATTGAAAGATCTAAATATTCTGAACAAATGTGCTGAAGCACTTGTCCATAGAACATTTTCTTCATATTTTCTAGTGAAAAACGAGTAAAAAATGCCAGGCGGAAATTTGAGGCTTAGGTGTAAAAGGGCTAAGAAACAGCACAATTAGAGTGGTGCAATCAAAATACAGTGATACAGTGATTCCCAATCAAAATACAAAATACAGCGACCAAGGCAAGTTATGAGGTAACATGGTTATGAGTGTTCAAAAGTCTGACAGCAGAGGGGAAGAAACTGTTTTTATGGCGGGAGGTTCTGGTCCCAATTGACCGAAGCCTCCTGCCTGAGGGGAGTGGTTCGAACAGACCGTATGCAGGGTGAGAAGGGTCAGCTGTGATCCGACCTGCTCGCCTCACAGTCCTGGAGACGTACAGGTCATGGAGAGATGGGAGACTACAGCCGATTACCTTCTCAGCAGAGCGCACAATGCGCTGCAGTCTGTGTCTGTCCCTGACAGTGGCCCCGGCGTACCACACTGTGATGGACGCGCTGAGGATGGACTCGAGGATGGCCGTGTAGAACTGCACCATCAGCTTGGCCGGCAGCTTGGCCTTCCTCAGCTGTCGCAGGACAGCTGAGGCAGCTGATCTGCTCCCTAAACAGGTCTCTCTTGAAAATGAGTTCTCGTGGCTCAATGAGACTACCTGGATAAATAAAGGGTAAATACCGGTAAATAAAAAATAATACAAGCACCCTGCAGATGTTTGATGTTGTCTATCATGGTGCACTAAGATTCATAACTAGCTGTGATTATCGTACCCATCTGTATTCACTGGTTAACTGGACATTAGGGCTGAACGATTTTGGAAAATAATCTAATTACAATTTTTTTTCTATAAATTGCGATTTATAACGCAATTATTTTTTTAATATCTTAAGTATTTTTCAACAAACAGAATCGTAAGTATTTTTCAACAAACAGAAGCAATAAATCAATCTGTTTTATAATAAACAATGTCAGATTTATTTAAAGCAGAGATTACAATAAAGCAAACAAATCTATGCCTTTTCTTTTCACCATTTCTATTTTTTCTTGTTTCATAAACATAATAGTAAACATTAGGGCTGAACAATTAATTGCATTTGCAATAATATTGCAATATGATAAAATGAGATTTTCTAATCGCGAAGGCTGTAATTTGACTGGTCACGTGACACAAATCTTTATCAAAACTTAAAAAAAAACACCACAAAGACATTTATGATGGTTGCATGGCTAAATGACAACAACCAGTGCTTCAACTTCAAGTACCGTATTTTCTGAAATATATGTTGCACCTGAATATAGGTCGCACCTACGTCAAAATGTGGACCGTGTTTAGCTCTGCTGCAAATGTCTGCCACAGGAGCGCACAGCAAGGCTTTTAAGAAGATTAACACTTAAAAACAATTAATTGTTTGATAAAAAATTATAGCAAATATGTGTCTGAGCTATTGCATTAACAGAGTACCCGAGTTTTCGAAAGATCGAGTGCTTTGACTTCTATCGAGGCTTTTTTGTCCACCTCGGGTACCCGTAGTGACGTCACATTTCACATTTCACAGCGCGCGGAGTAGCTTTTAGCTTTTAGTAGACGCTACAAAATGGATTCCTGTGTGCGCACGGATGTTAATGGAGCAGGCCGTCTTGTCAAAAAGGTAAAACAGTTTATAATTTTATAAAATGCGCTACTTCGTGTTGACTTTCTTTGTAGTAGATTGTGACAGCAGAGGGCAGTGTTGCAATGCAGGTCCCATATATAACACGGCCGAAACGGCTTCCTCTCTCTCGTTTCACAAACAAAAAAAACAAATATTCATCTCTCTAGAGCTACCAAAAATCTATAAACACAATCTCTAAAAGTAAACCTAAATTGCACAGCTGCAGGCGGTGGTACGGTGTGGCTGTAGCCCCATTTGTTTTTTAAGTTTCGGTTTTCATCGCCTTATACTTTCACTTTTAATATTATTAATATAACTAATAGTTTTGTTTTTCCTGTGACTTATGTGCAGTATGATAAATGATAGGAGCATAATAAATGCTCCCAATGCTTTGTTGGTCTTTTTTTTCTTTTTGTAAAGACGTTTTTAGGCATTTATATTTATTTATTTATTTTGCATCGTAAGACACTGTGACGTCATCGGCTACTCGAGCGTCGTTCGAGTTTTTTTATGTTAATGTCGAGGTTAAAAATTATGTACTCGTTCAACCCCTAGTCTGAGCTGAACATTTCTTTAATAAATGAATAATTTTAGCAGGATAAACACCTAAAAAAACATTTGTTAGCTGACATTATTGTAAGTGTGTCTCAGTTTAATTTTTGTTAATAAATGATTACAAATCAGCTTATTTTATAAAAAGCCATCAATAGGTTGCACCTGAATATAGGTTGCAGTGCATGCAAAAATGATAAAAACCTGCGACCTATATTCCGGAAAATACGGTAAGCAAAGTATCAGCCGACGGGGATCACTGACCGAACTGTTTGAACTTCAAACAGTAATTTTTTTTAATATCCAACTTTTTACATTTATTTATTAACTGTCATGTGAAGTTCAGACAGTACCGTAGTTAGGGAGTTCACTTAACATGTTTACTATTATGTTTATAAAACAAGAAAAAATAGAAATGGTGAAAAGAAAAGGCATAGATTTGTTTGCTTTATTGTAATCTCGGCTTTAAATAAATCTGACATTGTTTATTATAAAAAAAGATTACCGGTAATTTATTGCTTCCGTTTGTTGAAAATACTTGAGAAGATATTAAAAAAATAATCGCGTTTTAAATCGCAATTGCAATTTATAGAAAAAAAATTGCAATCAGATTATTTTCCAAAATCGTTCAGCCCTAGTAAACATGTTAAGTGAACTTCCTAACTACTGTCTGAACCTTACATGACGGTTAATAAATAAATATTAAAAATTAGATATAAAAAATATTACTGTTTGAAGTTCAAACAGTTCGGTCAGTGATCCCTGTCGGCTGATACTTTGTTTACTTGAAGTTGAAGCACTGGTTGTTGTCATTCTAGCCATGCAACCATCGTAAATGTCTTTGTGGTGTTTTTTTTTAAGTGTTGATAAAGATTTGTTTCATGTGACCATTCAAATTGCAGCCTTCGCGATTAGAAAATCTAATTTGATCATATTGCGATATTATTGCAAATGCAATTAATTGTTCAGCCCTACTGGACATCAGTAACTTCACACAGACTCTTCCACTGGTACATTTTCATCTTTAAATCACTTGGTCTGTTGCCTTCATCATCTTCTCCTACATGTCTCTGTGTGAGTGCAGCTACAGCGTGTGCTCTCAGGACATGATTACCTGCAGTGTTCCGTCAGTGAGAACTGAACTTGGCAAAAGGGCCTTCTCCTACTCTGCTCCTGTTTCCTGGAATATCTTACAAAAAGATCTGAAGCTCTTGACCTTGACTTCTCTAAATGGTTTTAAGAATCTGTTGGAATCCTGGCAAAAACCAATGCAGACATGTTCCTGTTTTTGATTTTCTACACCTGCCTTATAATCTGTGTGTTTTGCTACTTTGATATCTTTGTTTTAACTTGTTAAAAAAATCTGTACAGTACTTCTCTCTTATGTTTGTCTATTGCTGATTGTTCAAGGAAAATCTACTGTTGCTGTTGTCATCATTCTTTAGTTTGTAGACAGGTCTCTCTTGTAAATGAGTCCTCGAGGCTCAATGAGATTAACCTGACTAATAAAAGGTTGAATGAATGAGGTGGTTGAATATTCTCTCGCTCCTCATCGATGCGGCAGGGCTTTAAATCTGGGGTTGGGCTTTTTGACCATATCAGTTTTAACTTTTTCATAAAGTGCTGCTACAACTTTTTGGCTGAAGTGATGGATGTCGTAGGCTGTGGGGTTCAAGAACTTTATGCTTAAAGCCGGTGCATCAACAACATTCAGACGTAGATCCAGAGCTTTAAAAACTCCTACAGCTTGTGTTATTGCTCTGGACTGATCTGAATTACCTGGTGAAGGTTGTTTAAATGCTGCTGTTATCTGTCTTTGCACAAAGCTGCTTTTCTTCCTTGTAGAAGAGACATTCACGTTCAGATGATGTCGTTTCAAGTGCGTTAACAAGTCAGACGTGTTGCTGCTGCAGATCCAATCTCCGTGAAACAACGTCCGCACACAGCTTGTTCACTTGTCTTTTAACAAAAAAGCCATAATGTTCCCAAACAGGAGACCGCAACGAGATGGCTTGTTCGTTGCCTGCTAGGCTGCTAATGCTACGCGTGCTTCAAGATAATAGTGCCGTGCTGAAACACACTAAGGAACTTTAGTTCTGTGGTGCATAATTAATGAGTGAAAAAAATAACTGAAACAATACGCACATGCACTGAACTTGAACATGCCATGTACCGAAACGGTTCAATACACCCACATGTTCCATTACACCATTAGTTTTAGGTAGTGCTGGACAATAATTAGATAATGATATATCTCACGATATACTTTTATTCAATAACGATGATATGAATTTTAAGCATATTTTCAATATTTTGATAGGATTAAAGCCATTCTCTGATGCTTTTCTTTTTCTGTTCGAGTTGAAGCGGCTGCTTCAGTTTCAACCCGCACAAAAAAAGCTGCAACACAAAACGTAAGTGCGTGGTGACGTAGATGTTACACAGAGCTCGAGTCCAGTAGGCGTTGGCGGTAGCAGGCTAAGCTAATCTCCAACGCGCGTTAAGTTTTCGCTTCAAAACGAGTTCCCATGACAGTGAGAATGTGACTGAACAAAGTTTCACAAGCGAAGAGAAAGAGATGACATCACTGATGAGAGAGGAAATACTAATTCATCGGTGTGGAAGTGGTTTGGCTTTTTAAGATCTGTTAAACTGCAGGTTTCTGTAGTGAGGTCCTACTCGATTTCTTTAAGCTACAAAACATGATGGAGAGTCGTTCTAAGTAGCGGTGGAAACATGCAACTTGTTTAATCTGAAGAGTTTCCACTCGATAGAATATGATGAGAGTCAGAATAAAGTTTGAGCCAGCGTGTCCCTGAAACTATGACGTACTGAAACAAACAGCCCCAGCGTTGCATGTTTTGTTTTTTAATTTATTTATTCAAAATAAAACAAATTTCATCAGAAAAAAAAAACACTGAATGAAAAGGTGCAGAAAGAAGAAAATAGTCTTATAATATCTGCCCCTTGTTTAAAAAATACAAAATAACTACAAACAACAACAACCTTCACTTGAACAATCTCCAAACTGAAAACAAAAAAACTTCAGGTATCCTTCACCTGCACTATACCTTCCCAACAACTTTAATCATCTTTTAAAACATATAAATTGTTTTAGAAATGTTTATGGTGATATCAAGTCAACTCCACAATCCTGTTCCCTGAATGACAACTCAGCTCCTTCAGACTAGTTCTAAATGTAGGTTTTACAAACATTTACATTCCCTTCAGGTTAAAATGACTCTCTTTTTTAAATAAATTTTAATTGAATATTTGGGGGTAATATTTTTACGAGTTTTATACATGACTTGTAAAATACTATGTTCAAACAAATATAAAATTTTAATAATTTAAATTGATGAAATAATATATTTATTGGGTGACCATAGCACTTCCTACTAATAATTCTTGTAGCTCTTTTTTGTAAAATAAAAATAGGGTTTGTAATTGTTTTGCATGCTTTTCCGCAAACTTCAATACAGTAGATTAATTATTGGACAATCGTTACATTCTACAATATATACAAAGCTTTGTCACTCAAAAACTCTTTTACTTTATACAGTAAAGTAATTGATTTTGTTATTTTTATTCTTAAATAATTTACATGAGATTTCCATGTCAGCTTCTCATCAATAACGACACCCAAAAGTTTTATTTAATTAACTCTATGAATTTCAATGCTGTAAATTTTAAAGTTGATGTTTAAAGTTAAAACTATTAATATTGACACAGTTGAGAATTTTATGGCAATAAAGTTCATGCTCAATAATCCAGGTATCAAATCCAATAATTCTCAGTCGGGTCATCTGGACAGTTTCTTTTTATAGAAACTGGATGGAGGATGGAGGGTGAAATGTTTCTATAAAAAAGAAACTGTCTAGATGACCTGACTGA
>JBBPBX010033276.1:12540-23869 GCA_038048925.1 Garcialebias charrua | reverse complement strand
AACATTTTTTGATTTTTTTTCTTCTCCTTTTCCTTTTGGGGATGTTTGTCAGACACGCACGCACGCACGCACGCACGCACGCACACACACACACACACACACATAAGACAGAACGTTCCAAACCTGCTCCCAGAGTGTTGTTAATAAAAGCTCAGTTGTGGGTTGGGAGTTGGAGGCCGGGCAGGAAGCCATTTTCACACAGGCCGGCCTGACCTCCACTCTTCACTCCGACTGAAAATAGCAGCCGTGCGGGATCGCTACAAAGAGCAAGTAGAAAGAGCAAGTAGAAAGAGCAAGTAGAGAGCTGGAAATGGAAAAGTGGAGAGACAGAGCCCTGCGGCGCTACCTGAGAGAGAAAAGAAAAAGTGCTGATGGTTTTACCATCGCTCCTCCTGCTCCTCTTCATGTTGAGCCTTTTTCCAGCGCTGGTGTTTTATAACCAGTCTTTTAACTGGACACACTGCTTTTGTGAGCACGCTTACTGCTGAAGAAGTTGCAGAAAAACAGCTGAAATTGGCTGAAAACATGCTAAATTGTAGCTTTAATGACAGAACAAGCATAAATTAAAGCTGCAAGCAGCATTGAGGCCCTCGCAGCTTAGCGCCACTCCGGCCTTATTGTGGCGACCGCGCGAGCTCTGGCTCGTCTGCTCGGTCACCACCTCAAACTCTCTCGTGCCCATCCAGCACCCATTTGTTAGCGAATAACAACAATATATATGTGTTTAGAAGTGCTGACAGATGTGCGCCAAGAGACTTTTTCGTAGGTCCTGAGAAGATACAGATGTTTACCGAGTTTCAGAATAATCGGTCCAAAAATGGCTTAGGGCTGATATTTTTAAATATTGTAGGGGGCACACTTGAGTCAAATGTTCACCTACCATATCAATGTGTCCAAAAGTGCTCACTGATGATACACAATCATTCTGGTTCACATCGGATGATGTATCACTGAGATATAACTATAGAAATAATGTAGGGGGCACAATGGAGTCAAAATTTACACAACAATATCAATGCGTTTAGAACTGTTCCCTGATGACGCACAATAAATTTGGTACACATCGGATGATGTGTAACTGAGATATAACAGTTTGAATAATCTAGGGGGCACACTTGAGTCAAATGTTAGCCCACATTATACTATAGTTGTGTTCGGGCTGTACCCTGAAAGACATAACTATACTAACAATGAACAAATGTTTATTAATTTAAGTTTGATTAATGCAAAAAGATGTATATCGTTATGTTGGAAAAATGTTCATAGAACTACTGCAAATCAAAAGTTACAGCAAATGTTATCAGCCCTTCCTTTGGAAAAGCTAACATATGTGTTAAAGGGCAAGAAATAATTGTTTGAGTGTGTCTGGAACCCCTTCATTATGTAAAAGGTTTGGACATTTTAAATGAAAATGCAAGTGATTGAAGAACATGCCGATTGCAGTTTACAAAGACAATAACATGAGAAGACATATGGTACATAGTTGAATTAAATATAAAGAAGAAATGAACAATGTAAAAAAAGAAATGTGAGACATCTTGTTTTTGATTTTATTTTGATTTTTTTTTTCTTGGGTGGGGGTATTTTATTTATTCTGTTTAATGTGTAAATGTTGTGTTTATTTTGTTAAAACTCAAATAAATATATTTTTGAAAAAAGTTAGCCCACCATATCAATGTGTCCACAAGGGCTCACTGATGATGCACAATAAATCTGGTTCAGATCGGATGATGTATCACTGAGATATAACTATAGAAATAATGTAGGGGGTGCACTGGAGTCAACATTTACACAACAATATCAATGTGTTTAGAACTGCTCCTTGATGATACACAATAAATCTGGTACAGATCGGATGATGTATGACTGAGATATAACAGTTTAAATAATCTAGGGGGCGCTCTGGAGTCATATGTTAAAGCACAATATCAATGTGTCCATAAGGTCTCACTGATGATGCACAAAAAATCTGGTTCAGATTGGATCATGTATAACTAATATATAACTATAGAAATAATGTAGGGGCATACTGGAGTCAATATTTACACAACAATAGCAATGCGTTTAGGGCCCCTTGATGACGCAAAATAAATCTGGTACAGATCGGATGATGTATCACTGAGATCTAACAGTTTGAATAATCTAGGGGGCGCTCTGGAGTCATATGTTAAACCACAATATCAATGTGTGTAGAAGTGCTCAATGATGAAGTATAATAAATCTCGTGCAGATTGGATAATGTATCACTGAGATATAACAGTTTGAATAATCTAGGGGGTGCACTTGAGTCAAATGTTAGCCCACCATATCAATGTGTCCACAAGGGCTCACTGATGATGCACAATAAATCTGGTTCAGATCGGATGATGTATCACTGAGATATAACTATAAAAATAATGTAGGGCTGCAATGGAGTCTAAATTTACACAACAATATCAATGCGTTTACAATTGCTTCTTGATGACATACAATAAATCTGGTACAGATCGGATGATGTATCACTGAGATCTAACAGTTTGAATAATCTAGGGGGCGCTCTGGAGTCATATGTTAAACCACTATATCAATCTGTCCACAAGGGTTCACTGATGATACACTATAAATCTGGTTCAGATTGGATGATATATCACTGAGATATAACTATAGAAATAATGTAGGGGGCGCAATGGAGTCAAAATTTACACAACATTATCAATGTGTGTGGAAGTGCTCACTGATGAAGCACAATAAATCTCGTGCAGATCGGATGATGTATCACTGAGATATAACTGTAGTAATAATATAGGGGGCGCTATGGTGGGTATTGGCCACTTATCATGGAAGCCTGTTGAAGTGGTGGATAATGATCGATCATAGTGATTTTGGTGCACTTCGGTTCAATTCTGTGGAATTTAGAGCCAAACGTATGGCGACGGCGTCATTTCTGAGATCGTCACGTTGCCACGCCCACATCCTGTAGCGAAAACATTTTGTGCTTCAAAGCATGTTAGACCGACTTGTTATACGTCTTCTAACATAGGATCATCCTGATTAGTTCAAGGCTGTCAGAAAAGGAGCCTTCCTAGAAAAAAAGTGACTTCCTGTTCTGAGGGGGGTGGGACTTCGATGACGTCACAACTTGACTACAGAGGATCGTCGGGCATCCAACAAGGATGACTCATGCCAAGTTTGGTACCATTTGGTCTTTCAATGTGAAATTTATAGCGGTTTGAAATTTAGGGCGTGAAATGCAAGTTTGAGGCCTGGCCACGCCCCTTTAGCATAAACGAAAATGCAAGCTTTTGATAACTTTTACTGTCCAATGTGTTAAGGGCATATTAACCAAGTTTGAAGGCAATCCTTCAAAATCCCTAAGATGAGTTCGTTCAAATATGCATTTCAAAACGTCAGAAAATGACCTTTTGACCCAAAATGGCCGACTTCTTGTTGGCTTTGGAACAGTGCTCCAAGAGACTTTTTCGTAGGTCCTGGGAAGATACAGATGTTCACCGAGTTTCACAATAATCTGTCCAAAAATGGCTTGGGGCTGATGTTTTTAAATATCCTAGGGGGCGCTGTGGAGGCTATTGGCTAATTAGCATAAATTCCTGTTCAAGGGGTGGGCAGTGATCGATCATACTGATTTTGGTACTCCTCGGATCAAATCTGTGGATTTTAGAACCAAACGTATGGTGACGGCGTTATGTCTTACTTCGCCACGCCCACATGCTCCACCCAAAACGATCAGTGCTGGAAAGCCTTTAACACCAACATGTCTTTGGTCACTGGACACAATGTCACGCTGATTAGGTAAAAGGGGTCCGATCGGGACCGTTCAAGGTAACACTTTACACTTCCTGTTGTCAGGGGGCGTGGCTTAAGTGATGTCATGATTTGACCATTCAGTATTGTAGGGGACCAGATATGGGTCAATCACTGAAGGTTTGATGTATTCGACAGTTTTCTTGTAAGAGCTGTAAGCGTTTCGTTTTTCATGGCGAGATGTCCAACTTTGATGTCTGGCCCCGCCCCTTCAGCATGCATGAAAACGAACCATTTTGTTAAGTTTCTTCCCCCGTGCCTTATGAAGAAACTGGCCAAGTTTGGACCCCATAGAGCGAAATCCCTAGGTCGAAGTTTGTTCAAATGCGGAGGCTGTAAACGGCCAAAAAGGTGTAAAAATTAGGTCATCGTTCCAAAATGGTCGCCTTACCATTTATCATACAGCGTTGGTGCCAGAGGATTTTCTGTGCATCTTGGTGAGTTGGACAAGCGTACCAAATTTCATGATTCTACGTCAAACTAAGGTCAATGCGGAAGGTATTTTGAAAAATTCTAGGGGGCGCTCTTGAGCCGTTTCTGTTGCGATTTTTGCCACGCCCCCAAAATATGTAATTTTTCACCAGTCCTGATGTGTCCGCCAAATTTGGTGAGTTTTCATATATGATAAAGCCCCCAAAAGGCCATTTCATTTGATCTAAGAATAAAAAAATAAATAAACGGTACAATTACAATAGGCCTTTGCAGCGCTTAGCTGCTCGGGCCTAATTAGCAGACGAAGCAGAAAGAACACAACAAAATATATAAATGAACAGATCAACCAAAAAAAACAACTAAAAAGTAGCTGAAAAGGCAAAAAGAAGTTTAACCTAGGAGAAGGAAGTGGAAAGAGCTTAAATGAACTCTAAACAATGTGGAATTAGTTGAAAAAGCTAAAATTTGCATAAAACAGCTTAATAATAGCTGGAATATCTGAAAAAAACTGAAACTAGCTGAAAAAACTGAAAGGAGCGTAAACACAAATAAGTTAATTATGCTGAAAGTAGCAAAAATGACCATGAAAAATGTGAATTTATCTGAAAACTGCTGAAATTAGCTAAAAAATCCTAAACCGTAGCTGAAAAGTTAGAACAAGCTTAAACTAGCAGAAGAAAGCAGAAAGAACACATTTTCTCAATTAGGCTGAAAGAAGCAACAATTAGCACAAAACGTGGAAGTTATCTGAAAGTAGCTGAAAAACGTTTAACTTTGCAGCAGGAAGCTGAAAGCAGCTGAAGCAGAGCAGAAAGAGAAAGGAGCAGTAAAATGTTTAAACAGAGATAAAAATGTCTCGATGAGAACAAAATGACAGAAGAGGCTAAATATTTCAAAAAGCTAAAGTTGCACCAAAATCAAAAGTCACAGCAGGATTGTCCTGAAAGAGCCGAACGTTTTGATTCATGATTTGTTATACAATAAATCAATTGTGGTATAGCGATTGAGTTATACAATAGATACAATGCTTTATCATTAAATAGATATCTAACTCTATAAAATACTGCAATTGATTTGCTGAATTAGCTGAATTAGGTCAAAAAAGGTTGAAATGAGTGCACAAAATGTGGAATTAGCTGGTAACACTAAAATGAGCATAAACAGCTAAATAGTAGCTGAAATAGCAGGAAAAAGCTGAAACTAGCTGAAATAATCTGAAAGGAGCATAACAAGCTAAAATTAGCAGAATGAAGTTAGAAGAAGCACAAAACACTGAAGTTATCTGAAAGTAGCTGAAAAACGTTTAACTTTGCAGCAGGAAGCTGAAAGCAGCTGAAGCAGAGCAGAAAGTGAAAGGAGCAGTAAAATGTTTAAACAGAGATAAAAATGTCTCGATGAGAACAAAATGACAGAAGAGGCTAAATATTTCAAAAAGCTAAAGTTGCACCAAAACCAAAAGTCACAGCAGGATTGTCCTGAAAGAGCCGAACGTTTTGATTCATGATTTGTTGAACAGTTTAAAAACTGCAGATGAGAATCGAGCTGAAAACCGTACGGTAGAAACCTGGATCACAGTAAAACGTTCACGCTGTCAGTTTTGACTCCGCCCATCGGGGGATGCACACATTGTTGTTGTTTTTCATCCACTTTGTGGTTTGGCTCCTTTTAGCCCTCTTCTCTCTTTCTTCTCCTCTTTTTCCTCGTCCCCTCTCTTCCCTGGGCATGTGGAAGTGTTTCACTAATGGTACTTTGGGGAGTTGGGTAGTAGCAGCACCTCCTCCTCCCATGTTCGACGTGTCTGAACGGTGAAAGATGGAGACGATGTGCAGACACATCTTACGTTCACATTAATGACAAAAAGAAACACAAGAAGTAAAAAACACTCATCACTGTTTCACTTAACAAAAACCATCACAACTGTCAAAAGTGCAACTCATTCAGTGTGAACTAAATATTAGCAGGGCTGCTTTTAGCCTCTTTGGGGGCTGAAGCACCCCTACATTTTACCTTGGCACCCCTGAAAAATAAAGAAAGCATCATTAGGGTCTTTAACGGTCTTTAACGGGCCTGGAAAATCTATTTGTCCCAAATGTAAACACCCCTTACCTGCAGGAGCTCCACCCCCTTTTCCTCCGACAACATTGTCGGGGTTTTGTAGGTTAACGGTTAAATTAAAGGTTAATGCTTAAAGCTAGTTGTGCGTTGTTTTGTGTGTTTTGTGTGTAGATATTTGTTGTAACTCCTGGTTGCATCAGTTTAGTCTTTGTTTACTTTGATTCGTTAAAAGTCCTGTTTGTGATGGAGCTCCTCGTTTATGGCCACGCCCCCCTGAACACGCCCCATCTCGTCTGATCCCTGAAGCTAAGCAGGGTCGGGCCTGGTCTAATTCCAGGTGCTGTAAGCTTTTACACTTCTCTCAGACCTCACCGGGGGGGAGGGGGGGCAGAGCCATCGTCAGGACTGGGGGCTGAGCGCCCCTGAAGGTCAGATCCTAGAACCGCCCCTGGATATAAATGAAAAACATTTGATCATGTCAGATGGTGTAGAGGCAGGGCTGCCGACTTGGGACCCGAAGGACCCAGGTTCGAACCCCGGCCACTACACACCTTGGGGTGTCTATGAGTGCACACCTAATTCTCCAGCTCCCCGGGTGCTTTCTATGGCTGCTCACTGCACCACCTGGTGGTGGTTGGGTTAAATGCAGAGACAAATTTCGTCTTGTATGGGAAACATACACAGATGACAAAAATGTGACATTTATATTTGAATCAGTCAATCGTGTGTGTGTGATGTGTGTGTGTGTGTAGTATGTGTGTGTGTGTGTGTGTGTGTGGGTGTGCGTGTGCGCTGCGTTCTTTCGTCCATGTGCTTGAATCAAGTGTCTGAAACTTGCAGGGCTCTTAACTCCTGCGTGCCGTGTCAACCAGCCACACTTTGCTTCTCTGCAGAGACATGTTCTACCATGTCAGCTAGAAAACAGTGAAACAAACATTTGTTTGTTTGATTGTTTGTTTGTTTGTTTGTCTTCCTCAGGATGCGAGTGGTGATCATGTCCACATTGCTCTGATTGCTCCCATGCCTCATGACCTTTGACCCACGATGGATCAGTACAACTACATGTACCTTACAGATACCAAGCGCTGATAAAACTGACATAATGAGTTAATTGAGCACAAAATGATGAAGTCCAGGAAAATGAATTTGTAATAAATGTTATAAACACGATGTTCTTGTTAAGAATAAATGATTAAAGACCAGCTTTGAGTCCTTTAGACACAGACCTGCTGTTCTACGGCTGAATCCAAACACTTTTCAATAAACTCTGATGCTGCTCAATAATCCAGGTAGAAAAGTACAAAAAAGCTAAGTCTGGTCCTCTGGACATTCAAAAAACTAAACAAAACAAAACAAAACAAAAAAAAAACTGTAGACTACAGTGTTTTTGTTTTGTTTTGTTTTTTGAATGTCCAGAGGACCAGACTTAGCTTTTCTTGGACTTTTCAATAACTTTTTTATTTTAACCGTCGAACAACAGCATGTTATTCTATAAGTTTTACAAACTGTAGGTTATGGGTGAGGTTCGGTGTGAGCTGCCATGTCGTGTTCAAGTGTGTTCAAAAGGTCAGGAAATGTCAGCGATGTGGAGGGGAGTTTATTTTTCTGGCAAATATAACAAATAAATGCCTGAACACTTCAAAGTACTTCACTTTAATGCAAAGATCATGTAAAAAGCAGCATTTCCATACAGCACACCTGCACAGGGATTTGCTTAAATGAACGAGTGACCTGAAAGAGCCACAGCAGCAGAGAGAACAGCTACAAGTGTGGCGTTGAACCAGCAACTCTGCGGCGCACAGCTGAACGGCTCCGCGTCAGTTTTAACACCAACATTCATACACGTGCACGTGCACCTTGCACGTCCAGCTTGTTTCAACTGAATCACAAAATGAGACACACTCGTGCACGTCTTTTAAACTCAAACATTTTGTAGTCGAAGCTGCTTCTCCTCTGCGGAGCTCTTTAAACTCTAGACTGTGGAGTTCCAAGTCTTTTTAAACTGAACCTTCAACATGTAGCATGCTTACTAATCGACATGCCTTTGTGCTTCAACTTTCCCACCCACATTTTGATGTTGGTCCGATCCTTTAGTTCACATGCATGAACGTGTGAATGAAGAGTGAACCAAAGGTTTGAAACATGACATCAGAAGAGTCGCCCTGCCCCCAAACTATTGTTGCTTATCTGAGTATGACTTGCCCGCTTGGTCTTTGATAGGCCAACATCTCAAACTGCTCCTGGAGGATATGTCAATCATAAAGCTCTGCCCCCCCCCCGATCATCTGTGGGCCCTTATCAGAGTTGAGCTGGCTGACAGACACTGTGCCGTCTTCATCAGGACTATGGCACTTTCAGGTAGCGTTCACGATATCTCACCACCTTTGTCTACCTCCTCCCCTCCTGCAACATGTCTTGTGTCTATGTTGCTTTGTGCCAAGTTTTTTTTTTTCTACCTTACACTGTGTCCTGTGTGTCAAGGATACAATGTGACAGGTCTTTTTTTAATACCTTCTTTCCTTATGATTTTCTTCCCTTTTCTTATCTAAACAATAAGAGGAGCTTCTAGGGGTGCAGAAAAAAAATCTATTTTTTAAATAATCTTCTTAGTCCTGGCGATTCAGAATCGATTCTAAAGCGTTTTATTTTACATTTTTTCCGTTCCTACTCCTGAGCGTACTGCATATTGCATTATGTGTGTCTGTTCGGCCGCCGTAGAATTTTGACCGTGCAGGCCACCGTACAACAAGCTAGTTAGCCAGCTCCCTTTATCTGAATGGAGCCTGCTAGCATGAAGGTAGACAGTGCAATTCAACTCGCGCCTTCGTCTTTAAAAATCATTTCAGATCCTACAATGTTCTGGGGAAGACAGAGCTTAACAAAAGAATGGTTGTTTACAAGAAGTGTCAAATAAAATTATGGTACAGTATTTTGGAAATACAATAAAATGCACAGAAGATTAAAGTGAAGCATGTATAGTATGAATGGCTTATTTTAGGTTCCTCTCAAGCTATCTGTCTTCTCTGTCCAATATATGAGCATTTTTGTTTGTTATTGTTGAAGTGTAGCTACACAGCTTGGTTTTGTCCTGAAGAACTCTGTCCGGTGTTCAGCCATGTGAGTGTGGACAGGATGTTCAGTTTCTTCAATACAAGGTCTGAACACGCCTTGCAGCACTGAACCGCGTACACCACAGCAGTTTGTATTTTGTCCAATCTCTGTCTACGAGTCTGTTTGGATTTGAGATGCACAAGGATCTTGTCTTTGGAAAAAAAATCCTTGTGAGTTTCTGAGATTCCAGATTTTTAGCCTTTTATGTGTTTCTGTACCTTATCTTTTCCTTCTGTCCTCATGGGGACATGTTTGACCCGACAGTGTGGGGTTCTAATGACAGACAGGTTTTGTTGCAGCGGGTGGTGAGAGTCAAATAGGATTCACTGATCTGTGTAAGTTGGTTTCCTGGAAACCTTAATGTTGAAACTTTAACTTCGTTCCATGTGCAGCTCAAAAAGACAGATAGATGTTGTTTGCATCCTCTCAGGTAAACTGGATGTTGTTGTTGACAGAGGGTAAGGTGTGTAAAGAGATGGTTTTGAGACCAGTGTCTCAGTGTTGGTCTCTCAGTGATGTTTAGGGCTCACCTTCCCACTTCCTCCATGTAGAGATTGGCCACAGTCAGTGACACTGGAGATCCGTGGCACGGCCATGCTGTAAACACTGGCGTTATACTTGAAATAAGGGCTGGAGAGAAAGTGATCCAGCAGGATACAGATCTGGTTTCTGGTCAAACTGGTCTGGTTGTTTAGGTCAGTATCTTGTCAAAGTGGTTTTCTGACAGCTTGAAATGCTTCTGATGTGGGAATACGAGCGAAACGTGACATAACATCAAAAGAGAGGAGGATTTCTCCTGGAGTTTCTTCTCAATGTCACTCTAAACTGTAAGATGGTCTAGTGGCAGGGCTTTTGACTACGGATCCGAAGGTCGCGGGTTCGCGCCCCGGCCACTACCCAGCTTGGGGTGTCTATGAGTGCACACCTATTTCTCCAGCTCCCCGAGCGCTTTCGGGCTGCTCACTGCACCACCTGGTAGGTGGTTGGGTTAAATGCAGAGACGAATTTCGTCTGTGTATGGGAACATACGCAGATGACAGGAATAGACATTATTATTATTATTATTATTATTGGAGAAACAAAACAGCCTCTACACAGACACGTCTCAACACTAGAGCTCCAAGACAAGCCTCAGATGTGCACCTAAATAATAAAAGACACTCTTTTCAGGAGCAAAACGATCAATACATTTGGACAGAAAAGACAGATGGGTTGAGAGGGAGGGAAAGGAAGACGATTAGGTCAAACAAGAAAAATAAATAAATAAATAGAGGTTGCATATTTCAGCTTTAAACATTATACATTGGCGCATGAAGCCTAATAAGAAGGTCCTCGGTTCAATCCCTGGTTGGACCTGTGGGTCTTTCTGTGTAGAGTTTGCATGTTTTTCTCGTCCCTCAGAAATTTTTGAATAAAGTAGATGTCATTTCCTGCATCCTGGTGTATTTTAAAGAGTTGTTAAAGGTTCAGTCTGCAGTTTCTGTAGAACATCAGCACTTAGAAAAAATTTCAACAGGCAAAGCATTCTGATCCCTCCCCCTCAGAGCCATATATGGCTCTGCCCCCTTGTGGTCTGTTAAAATTCAAATTCAAGCTCTGTTTTTATTGGCTGATTCAAATTCAAGCTCGGTTTTTATTGGCTGGTTACAAACTTTGTTTTTATTGGCTGGAAAATGGCGGGTCACTTTTTCTTTTTAGAAATGCTTATTTACCACCTGGAGAAGCAAGGGGACAATATTTTTTTTTGTTTTTTTCAGAGATTACCTCTCTAACATCAATCTAGTGACAGAGTGAAGAAATATGTTAAAAATATATTGTTAGAAAAGTTACATATAGCAGCTTTAACACTTGATTCTACAAGTGTTTTACAGAGCAACAAGAAGTAGCCTGACCAACAGCTCTCCTTGTGTGGATAGAGCACGCTCTGCTT
>JBBPBX010033275.1:12665-33362 GCA_038048925.1 Garcialebias charrua | reverse complement strand
GTTGGAAACTTAAAATCGAACAGATCAAAAAGGAGAAAGTTGTAAACAGAGGAGCACATTTTTTTCACAGATTTCCAACAATTTAAAATAAATTGACCTGTTTTCTTAATGTTCATTGAATCTGCAGCAGAACTGGCGTGTAAAGAAGCTTCAGGTGTGTGAGTGTACCTGCGCTGTCAGAACAGGGACGGTCTCCAGCGAACCTTTCTGCTGCTCCACCTCCTCCTTCAGTTTATCGATCAGGTCCTGCTTCAAGGCGAGGGCTCGCTCTGCCTCCTCCAGGCGGCTGCTAAGATCTCCTTCCTGCAGCAGCACAAGGAGAGGAACGTTAACACAACAACAACACAAAGACAAGAATTTTAAAAAAGTGACTAAATCCGTCTTGACCTCGTTCTTCAATTTGGAATCGTAGTCTCTGAACAGACACGTGTAGGCATGCTGCAGCTGTGTCAGTTTTTTCCTTTGAAAAAGACGACAGAAAAGTAGAATTTGGGGTTACATTTCTGTAAATATTCAGAGGAGTCATTATTGTTTAAATTTCTGTAAATATTCACAGAAGTCATTACTGTTTACATTTCTGTAAATATTCACAGGCGTCATTATTGTTTACCGTACATTTCTGTAAATATTCAGGTGAGTTACTATGGTTTACATTTTTGTAAATATTCAGAGGAGTCACTACTGTTTACATATCTGTAAATATTCACACGAGTCACTACTTTTTACATTTCTGTAAATATTCACAGGAGTCATTACTGTTTACATTTCTGTAAATATTCAGAGGAGTCACTACTGTTTACATTTCTGTAAATATTTAGGGGAGTTACTACGGTTTACATTTTTTGTAAATATTCAGAGGAGTCACAACTGTTTACATTTCTGTAAATATTCACAGGAGTCACTATTGTTTGCATTTCTGTAAATATTCACAGGCGTCATTATTGTTTACCGTACATTTCTGTAAATATTCAGGGGAGTTACTATGGTTTACATTTTTGTAAATATTCAGAGGAGTCACTACTGTTTACATTTCTGTAAATATTCACTGGAGTCACTACTGTTTACATTTCTGTAAATATTCACGAGTCACTACTGTTTACATTTCTGTAAATATTCACGAGTCACTACTGTTTACATTTCTGTAAATATTCACAGGAGTCATTACTGTTTACCTTTCTGTAAATATTCAGGGGAGTTACTATGGTTTACATTTTTGTAATTATTCAGAGGAGTCACTACTGTTTACATTTCTGTAAATATTCACAGGAGTCACTATTGTTTACATTTCTGTAAATATTCACAGGAGAAATTATAGTTTACATTTCTGTAAATATTCAGAAGAGTCACTACTGTTTACATTTCTGTAAATATTCAGAGGAGTCATTATTGTTTACATTTCTGTAAATAATCAGAGGAGTCATTATTGTTTACATTTCTGTAAATATTCAGAGGAGTCATTATTGTTTACATTTCTGTAAATATTCAGAGTAGGGCTGAACAATTTTGGAAAATAATCTAATCGCGATTTGTTTTCTATAAATTGCGATTACGATTTAAAATGCGATTATTTTTACTGGTTCTGTATTAATTCATATCACTAACGACACAACTGTTTTTTTAAAATCAGATAATTAATGCGCTTTTTCACGCAGAACGTTAGCTTGCTGAGCTAGCTGCTAACAGAGCACCGTGAAAACAGACCCGGTCACATGACCAGCTCGCGCTTTGTTTATCTCCCGCAGTCTCTGTGTCTCAGCGTCTAAGCTCAGATACACGTTTAAATGAGCTAACTTACCTGAATTTATAACTTTTATGACTTCTGTCGAGCCTGAAGCAACAGTGTTGGAGCGCACGGTGTCCCCCATCCCTCCTGCTGTTTTGCTCCGCTAAGAGCTGAGCGCGGCCAGACCGGCTCACTACCAAGTCACGTGACCAGTCAAATCGCAGCCCGTGCGATTAGTGAATCGCGTTCTAACATATCGCGAGATAATCGCAAATGCGATTAATCGTGCAGCCTTAATTCAGAGGAGTCATTATTGTTTACATTTCTGTAAATATTCAGAGGAATCACAATTGTTTACTTTTCTGTAAATATTCAGAGGAGTCGTTATTGTTTACATTTCTGTAAATATTCACAGGAGTCACTACTGTTTACATTTCTGTAAATATTCAGAGGAGTCACTACTGTTTACATTTCTGTAAATATTTAGGTGAGTTACTACGGTTTACATTTCTGTAATATTCAGAGGAATCACTATTGTTTAAATTTCTGTAAATATTCACAGGAGTCACTATTGTTTACATTTCTGTAAATATTCAGAGGAGTCATTGTTGTTTACATTTCTGTAAATATTCAGAGGAGTCATTGTTGTTTACATTTCTGTAAATATTCACAGGAGTCATTGTTGTTTACATTTCTGTAAATATTCAGAGGAATCATTATTGTTTACCTTTCTGTAAATATTCAGAGGAATCACTATTGTTTAAATTTCTGTAAATATTCACAGGAGTCACTATTGTTTACATTTCTGTAAATATTCAGAGGAGTCATTGTTGTTTACATTTCTGTAAATATTCAGAGGAGTCATTATTGTTTACCTTTCTGTAAATATTCAGAGGAATCACAATTGTTTACATTTCTGTAAATATTCACAGGAGTCACTATTGTTTACATTTCTGTAAATATTTAGGGGAGTTACTACAGTTTACATTTTTTGTAAATATTCAGAGGAGTCACAACTGTTTACATTTCTGTAAATATTCACAGGAGTCACTATTGTTTGCATTTCTGTAAATATTCACAGGCGTCATTATTGTTTACCGTACATTTCTGTAAATATTCAGGGGAGTTACTATGGTTTACATTTTTGTAAATATTCAGAGGAGTCACTACTGTTTACATTTCTGTAAATATTCACTGGAGTCACTACTGTTTACATTTCTGTAAATATTCACGAGTCACTACTGTTTACATTTCTGTAAATATTCACGAGTCACTACTGTTTACATTTCTGTAAATATTCACAGGAGTCATTACTGTTTACATTTCTGTAAATATTCAGGGGAGTTACTATGGTTTACATTTTTGTAATTATTCAGAGGAGTCACTACTGTTTACATTTCTGTAAATATTCACAGGAGTCACTATTGTTTACATTTCTGTAAATATTCACAGGAGAAATTATAGTTTACATTTCTGTAAATATTCAGAAGAGTCACTACTGTTTACATTTCTGTAAATATTCAGAGGAGTCATTATTGTTTACATTTCTGTAAATAATCAGAGGAGTCACTATTGTTTACATTTCTGTAAATATTCACAGGAGAAATTATAGTTTACATTTCTGTAAATATTCAGAAGAGTCACTACTGTTTACATTTCTGTAAATATTCAGAGGAGTCATTATCGTTTACATTTCTGTAAATATTCACAGGAGTCACTATTGTTTACATTTCTGTAAATATTCACAGGAGAAATTATAGTTTACATTTCTGTAAATATTCAGAAGAGTCACTACTGTTTACATTTCTGTAAATATTCAGAGGAGTCATTATTGTTTACATTTCTGTAAATATTCACAGGAGTCACTATTGTTTACATTTCTGTAAATATTCACAGGAGAAATTATAGTTTACATTTCTGTAAATATTCAGAAGTAGGGGTGGGCCATATCGTCTCGTTTACGATAATACCGGTGGATTTTTTGACACCGGTGAAAAAAATTATATCGCGGCATCCTATGATGACGTCATTTGACTGCGTCACTTTGCGATAACGGTGGTTTTGTGGAGGAACGCGGACCGCGTGAAGCAGCAGACAGCAGCCGGTGTTCCGTGGAGACTGCCTTCATGTGGAGATGCCCTACATTTTGTTAATACGCATGCGCGCGCACACCGCGAGGAGGAGGAACGAGCTAGCATTAGCCTCATAGTTGCATCTCGTAGCTTCACCGGGCAGCCGGCTTTGTGCGATCAGAGGTCCCTGGAGCTCGCCTCGATGTCGGACTGGAAGCCGAAGACATCGGGGGACAACGAGCTAACTTGGAATAATAAAGCCGACAACCTTTTAGGAGGTGCGTGCAGCTAAACCGGACTGCCCGGAGCTGCGGGTTCGGGGGCTATAAATGCTAACAGCTGAAGGCGGCGGCGCGCACAGACTGCGGCGTCGGTAAGTTATTAAAACTTTTTCTGTCTCCAACTGTATGAAGTTAGGATACTAACAGTCCTTCCTGTAAAGGGTTTAAACTGCGTGGTGCTACAGAAAGCTGCGAAGCTCAGACGTAACGCAGCGGTGCTAACAACTGGAGCTAACAGCTGGAGCTAACAGCTGGAGCTAACAGCTGGAGCTAACAGGCAAACTGATGACAGAAGCTGCCGCTTAAAGTAAGAAATTATTATTTTTATTTACTGTATGCTCTTTTAAAATGTGTTAAAGTGTTAGAATAGTCATTACCGCACACCTCAGTGGCGGCTGGTGCGGTATATATATTTTTGCTTGTTAAATATGAATATATTTTTTTGTATTCTGGTGACTGTTTATGAAAAGTCATTTTGAAATTACACATTTGTTTGGTTGATTCAATAAAAGGAGAAAATGTGAAATATCGTCTGATATCGTTATCGGGGTATTTCAAAAAATATATCGTGATATCATTTTTTGGTAATATCGCCCACCCCTATTCAGAAGAGTCACTACTGTTTACATTTCTGTAAATAATCAGAGGAGTCATTATTGTTTACATTTCTGTAAATATTCAGAGGAGTCACTATTGTTTACATTTCTGTAAATATTCAGAGGAGTCATTATTGTTTACATTTCTGTAAATATTCAGAGTAGGGCTGAACAATTTTGGAAAATAATCTAATCGCGATTTTTTTCTATAAATTGCGATTACGATTTAAAATGCGATTATTTTTACTGGTTCTGTATTAATTCATATCACTAACGACACAACTGTTTTTTTTTAAATCAGATAATTAATGCGCTTTTTCACGCAGAACGTTAGCTTGCTGAGCTAGCTGCTAACAGAGCACCGTGAAAACAGACCCGGTCACATGACCAGCTCGCGCTTTGTTTATCTCCCGCAGTCTCTGTGTCTCAGCGTCTAAGCTCAGATACACGTTTAAATGAGCTAACTTACATGAATTTATAAAAAGACTTCTGGACAGAAGTCGAAACGTTTTCTGCAACAAATAAAGTCCAGTTGATCCTGTATTGAACGCCTTTTTTGATTTTATGACTTCTGTCGAGCCTGAAGCAACAGTGTTGGAGCGCACGGTGTCCCCCATCCCTCCTGCTGTTTTGCTCCGCTAAGAGCTGAGCGCGGCCAGACCGGCTCACTACCAAGTCACGTGACCAGTCAAATCGCAGCCCGTGCGATTAGTGAATCGCGTTCTAACATATCGCGAGATAATCGCAAATGCGATTAATCGTGCAGCCTTAATTCAGAGGAGTCATTATTGTTTACATTTCTGTAAATATTCAGAGGAATCACAATTGTTTACTTTTCTGTAAATATTCAGAGGAGTCGTTATTGTTTACATTTCTGTAAATATTCACAGGAGTCACTACTGTTTACATTTCTGTAAATATTCAGAGGAGTCACTACTGTTTACATTTCTGTAAATATTTAGGTGAGTTACTACGGTTTACATTTCTGTAATATTCAGAGGAATCACTATTGTTTAAATTTCTGTAAATATTCACAGGAGTCACTATTGTTTACATTTCTGTAAATATTCAGAGGAGTCATTGTTGTTTACATTTCTGTAAATATTCAGAGGAGTCATTGTTGTTTACATTTCTGTAAATATTCACAGGAGTCATTGTTGTTTACATTTCTGTAAATATTCAGAGGAGTCATTATTGTTTACCTTTCTGTAAATATTCAGAGGAATCACTATTGTTTAAATTTCTGTAAATATTCACAGGAGTCACTATTGTTTACATTTCTGTAAATATTCAGAGGAGTCATTGTTGTTTACATTTCTGTAAATATTCAGAGGAGTCATTATTGTTTACCTTTCTGTAAATATTCAGAGGAATCACAATTGTTTACATTTCTGTAAATATTCACAGGAGTCACTATTGTTTACATTTCTGTAAATATTCAGAGGAGTCACTACTGTTTACATTTCTGTAAATATTCAGAGGAGTCACTACTGTTTACATATCTGTAAATATTCAGAGGAGTCACTACTGTTTACATTTCTGTAAATATTCAGAGGAGTCATTATTGTTTACATTTCTGTAAATATTCAGAGGAGTCATTATTGTTTACATTTCTGTAAATATTCACAGGAGTCACTATTGTTTACATTTCTGTAAATATTCACAGGAGTCACTATTGTTTACATTTCTGTAAATATTCACAGGAGTCACTATTGTTTACATTTCTGTAAATATTCACAGGAGTCACTATTGTTTACATTTCTGTAAATATTCACAGGAGTCACTATTGTTTACATTTCTGTAAATATTCACAGGAGTCACTATTGTTTACATTTCTGTAAATATTCAGAGGAGTCACTACTGTTTACATATCTGTAAATATTCACAGGAGTCACTACTGTTTACATTTCTGTAAATATTCAGAGGAGTCATTATTGTTTACATTTCTGTAAATATTCACAGGAGTCATTATTGTTTACATTTCTGTAAATATTCAGAGGAATCACAATTGTTTACATTTCTGTAAATATTCACAGGAGTCACTATTGTTTACATTTCTGTAAATATTCACAGGAGTCACTATTGTTTACATTTCTGTAAATATTCACAGGAGTCACTATTGTTTACATTTCTGTAAATATTCAGAGGAGTCACTACTGTTTACATATCTGTAAATATTCACAGGAGTCACTACTGTTTACATTTCTGTAAATATTCAGAGGAGTCATTATTGTTTACATTTCTGTAAATATTCAGAGGAGTCATTATTGTTTACATTTCTGTAAATATTCAGAGGAATCACAATTGTTTACATTTCTGTAAATATTCACAGGAGTCACTATTGTTTACATTTCTGTAAATATTCAGAGGAGTCATTATTGTTTACATTTCTGTAAATATTTAGGGGAGTTATTACGGTTTACATTTTTGTAAATATTCAGAGGAATCACTATTGTTTAAATTTCTGTAAATATTCACAGGAGTCACTATTGTTTACATGTCTGTAAATACTCACAGGAGTCACTACTGTTTACATTTCTGTAAATATTCACAGGAGTCACTACTGTTTACATTTCTGTAAATATTCACAGGAGTCACTACTGTTTACATTTCTGTAAATATTCACAGGAGTCACTACTGTTTACATTTCTGTAAATAGTCAGAGGAGTCACTACTGTTTACATTTCTGTAAATATTCAGAGGAGTCATTGTTGCTTATATTTTTGTAAATATTCAGAGGAGTCACTACTGTTTATATTTCTGTAAATATTCACAGGAGTCACTATTGTTTACATGTCTGTAAATACTCACAGGAGTCACTACTGTTTACATTTCTGTAAATATTCACAGGAGTCACTACTGTTTACATTTCTGTAAATATTCACAGGAGTCACTACTGTTTACATTTCTGTAAATATTCACAGGAGTCACTACTGTTTACATTTCTGTAAATAGTCAGAGGAGTCACTACTGTTTACATTTCTGTAAATATTTAGGGGAGTTACTACGGTTTACATTTTTGTAAATATTCAGAGGAGTCGTCTTACATTTCTGTAAATATTCAGAGGAGTCGCTCTTGTTTACATTTCTGTAAATATTCAGAGGAGTCGCTCTTGTTTACATTTCTGTAAATATTCAGAGGAGTCGCTCTTGTTTACATTTCTGTAAATATTCAGAGGAGTCGCTCTCGTTTACATTTCTGTAAATATTCAGAGTCGCCGCTCTTGTTTTGGTGTAGACTCACTTCTCCTCTGTGACGGTGTGCCTCTCTGTCTTCAGGGCCTGCTCCAGGCCCTGGACCTGCAGCATCAGCTTGTCCATGGCCACGTTATGCTGCGTCTTCTGTTGTTCCAGCTCCCTCTCTGCAACCTGCAGCACCTTCACCTTACCAACCAGCCTGCAGTCAAACACAAACGCAGCTTAGGAGGACAACAGGGACTCCACACACGCAGTTACGCTGACGCCGCCCACGGCTTACTTCTCCTCCAGTATTTTGCGCTCGTACTCGCTTTTCTCCAGGCAACTCTGCCTCTCGTTCAGCTCTCCTA
This sequence comes from Garcialebias charrua, assembly GCA_038048925.1. Classification (NCBI taxonomy): domain Eukaryota; kingdom Metazoa; phylum Chordata; class Actinopteri; order Cyprinodontiformes; family Rivulidae; genus Garcialebias; species Garcialebias charrua. The sequence continues at coordinate 25,142 of JBBPBX010033275.1, read as the reverse complement.
ATAGGGAAGTCGCCTGAGCTTTGAGGGCCTCACAGTCTTTGGCAAGCTGCAAAAACCCACGCAGAGCAGCCATTTAAAAGCTTTGTGGTGACAACAGACAGTGCATTTGAGGGGTTGTCGCACCTGAGCGCAGTCCTTGTCCTTCTGTTTGAGCAGAGCTTCTGTCCTGTCGCGCTGAGCTGAGCTCTTCTGCAGGTAATCCAGCTTCTCCTCCAACTCCCGATACCTACAGACAAAACTCACCTGTCAACGACACTAACAATCCTCTTTAAAGGAATTTAAATACCTTCTTGCGTGTTACAATACACTGATGCACAGGCTTCCAGTTCTCTCTCAACTTTTCGTTTTGCATTCATGAACCTAGATTCTAATGTGATGTTTTGCACAAACGAGGTTTTATTAATAAGATTAACCTGTATCTAAATTAACTAGAGGCTGATGCATCTCTCACGTCTTCTTTCAGGTTTTTGGATATTTTTCTGTTTCTTAAAGACTGTGACTCCATTTTAGACCTTGTGAGTCCATTTCTCTTAGCACATGTAGGCACAAAGTCCACATTGTTCCAAGATACATGAAGTTTTATCCTTTAGATTGTAAACAAGTAAAATTTTGGAGTGTATATTGTATCTAATTCAAAGAAAATTACTTAGAATAAATATAGACCTGGGTATATTTCTGCATTATTTGCCATAAGTCTGGCTTCTGTAATATTAACCAACAACAAAAAACAAGGGGAAAATAAAAAAAATCAAGATCAATGTGATTGTAGCAAAAGACAAAACTCCAGCCCTCTTTGGAGTTGTTTATCTCAGACACAGTTAACAGCTGAAACAGGTTTTTAAAATTCAATCACGTTGCAGAAAGTTGGTCTTGACATGACTGAACGGGCATTTTGATCATCTCTTAATGTTTTTACACTATCACAGTTTAAGTTGTGATTTTTAAAGGTTTATCCACTGAACGTCTCACTGCTCATGGTTCAAGAGGTTTTAAGATCTGACTTGTAGTTTTCGCACAGCGACTGTTTTTCAGCCGGTGTCTTCCTGCCTCCTGTTTACTTGGCTGTCAGGGAGTGACAAGACACAGGCGTGGTTTCTGTGGCAACCTTAATGAGCCACTGGCAGTAGCTTTAAGCTTTCTGATTATGTTGGTTCTCTTTACACTTCCTTTACAGCTTATGCAACAAAATGTTGATATCTTTTTTAGGTGACATTAAAGTTATGTTGGAGCATTGGGCCGTCGACGTTTCTTTTCTAGTTGCAATTAGAAACTTTCCAAAACTAATCGAACCATGTTAATATGTTGAAATCATGACCTTCCCATTTCTACCATAGCTACACTGAAATAAAAGCTAACAAGTTTGTTTTAATGCTACAAGTCCTGCTTTAAGGACGTTTCAGTGTCCAGTAAAAAAAGATAAATAAATAAATGTCAACGAGTAAAAACACAAACACACAGGAGAGGAAATGAGTGCAGAGTTTAGAGAGAGGCGTGCAGAGGAACAGAAAACCTCACAGAGCTCACCTGCCCTGTGTGGCCTGAAGCTGCTCTGTGAGTTTAGCCAGGCCAAAACTGGAAAAGGGAACAAAAAGAGAGCGAGGAGGAAGAGGACGGAGGGGGAAAAAGGGACATTTCAAAGGTTTTTGTTAAGCAGAAGAAATAAAAGACATGGCACACCGTTGTTATTTAAGAGAATTTAGTCAAAGTTTAGCAGAAAGTCAGTTCAGCGCTGTTAGTTTCACGACTGGTCTGGAGTAGGCCTGTCACGATAACAAATTTTGCTGGGCGATTAATTGTCTGAGAAATTATTGGTATAAACGATAATAGTGTTTGAAATTTGACAATAATTAGTCATTATTGTCAAATTAAAGAAGAAATGTTGGGTAATTTTTGAGTGTAGTGCCTTTTTTGACCACTATATGTCAGTTTGAGACTGTTTGAACTGAAGGATGGATAGTGAGGGATCCAGCAGCGTGTCTCTTTAAGAAAAATGGGAGGGAGGCCCCTTGACGTGACATGGGCTGTCTCTCTTCAGTTCTCAAAATGGCAGACGCTCGGTGTGGTTTAAGCTATTTAGCATTTTTCACACAAAGCTTTTAATTTAAAAAAATCAGTAAACAAGTTCTGAGCTTCTTTTTGCAGAGAAAAACAACTTCTTACACGAAGGCACGGGTTTCAACCGTGAATTTTGAAGCTTTGACAAGACGGAGGTTTTTCCCCCGAGGTCAGCCTGTTAGCTTAACTTGTAGCTTAGCTTCTCAGGTTAGCTGCTTTTAGCGATCCAAAAACACGATTTTGGACGATTAAAACAGATTTTAAAGAGAACAGAGAAAGGAGGGATCAGTGAAGAGCACCGGAATTGAACCTTTTGTCATCCGGTGTCTTCAGTAGAAAGAGAGACATGAAGAAACGATAAAGCCGATAAATGAAAATGAGGTTGATAATTTTCATTTATCATGAGATTAATTTATTTGTTATCGTGACAGGCCTAGTCTGGAGTTAGTTTTAGTGGGGAAATGTGTCGTACCAGTCGGAGGAATGCTGCGCCTCAGTGCGAAGCTGAACCGTTTCTTCAGAACCGCCACTCGCCTGGAAGACATTTACACACGTCCTTCAGGTCTCAAACAAGAACAGGTGGATTCTCGTGTCTGTGTGCGACTCAGATCTCTGGAAACAGGCATTTATTTAACAAAAGCTTCATTTTACAGCATCTCCTCGAGGTTTATTGAGTAATAACTCCCTTCAGTCAGGTTCATCTTTCTGTACAGGACCATGCAGGATGTCGGGCGACAGATCAGATCAACACGTGTACCTGCACCTGCAGCAGCTTGGCTCGGAGCTGGTCGATGCAACGGCGCATGCGATCTTTCTCTTCCTCTCCCTCCTCCATCTTCCTCTCAAGATCTTTGTTTTTCCTCTCCAGTTCTTCAATTTTCCTCCTGAGTTCCCTCGTTCCTTCCTTCATTTCCTCTTTCTGGCTCTTCAGCAGCTGCAGGAACTCGTTCGCGCCCTCCACCGGCTGCAGAGAAGGAAGACGGCAGAAGGTAAGAATGGATGAACGAACAGAGAAGACGAAACAAGTTCTGGATCATCGTCATCTGGAGAAACTAACAGAACGTGTTAACTCTTTACGTAAAGGTCAACACAAACTAATTCTTGCATCTAAACCTTCATCGAGGTCCAAAAAAACCCAACAAGTGACCTCGAGATTAGCCTGGCCCTCGCCTTCCTGCACAGCTCCGCTCAATTCTCATTTCCCTTCACTGCACAGTCTGGGACTTCCCCCATCCACAAGGATTTCTCCGGTAGATTTTTGTTCGGACCAATCAGAGAACAGAAGGCGGAGTTTTGAACGACGTCGACTGACGTCGTCATTCAAAATGGCTGCCGCCACGAAGGAATTTTCAATAAAACAAGGTAAAAAACTATTATTTCTCTGCTGAGAAAAATATATTTCTTAGCTGACGTTATATCAGAAGTGTTCCTGAGCAATCAGAGAGCAGAAGGCGGAGTTTTGAACGATGTCGACTGACGTCGTCATTCAAAATGGCTGCCGCCACGAAGGAATTTTCATCAAAACAAGGTAAAAAACTATTATTTCTCTGCTGATAAAAAATATATTTCTTAGCTGACGTTATATCAGAAGTGTTCCTGAGCTTAACAGTTCCTAAATCAATTCACGAAATGGTCAAATCTGCTGGATTTAAATAGTTTCGGTTTGACATTTTCCAAACAGCCTCGGGTGCGCTACGAAAATAAATGATAAAAAATCGAATTTTATCTCAAATGTTTCATCCAGGCCAACAGTCAGTAAATTAGAGCCATATAATTACACACTGGTAGCATAAAAAATATCCACCGAGTGGTTTCTGAGCTATTTATCTGAATAGCCTGGACCTCGCCAGGCTAAACTAACAAAACTCCGCCTTCTGTTCTCTGATTGGTCCATTCAAAAATCTCCAGGAGAAATCGTTTCTCTATGGAGAAAGTCCAGACCCTAGTCTGAAGCGAAGTGAAGGACAGGGTGTGGTTTTAACCAGGCTACCTCGAGATTAACAACGTGAAACTAGACAAGAGTCCCCAAAAACCTCAGCCGGAGTTACGTAGGTTTAATCTGGAAACAACTCCTTTGACTGACTGGATGTTAGTACGCTGAAGTCCCAATCCCATTTCACATCCATTTAACTCCAATTAGCCTTACTGCCTTAAACAGAAGAGAACCAGCAACCTTTCATTGGCCCGTTTTAAAACCATCTCTGTCCATCTCCAGGTCCAGTTTGTGAAATTCAAGAGGGATGTGTGCGTGTGCATTTTAAACCAGTGACTTGGGATGGAGAGACGTGATGTTATTGTGTAAAATGTACAAAACTACATTAACCAGCATGCATCAGGATATATTAACTAGCCTACAAATAGGGAGGCTAGATATTTTGTTTCACTCTGTAGCCGTTTTCGCATTGGCCAGCCCTCCCCAGTCCAGCTCGTCCCTGGGTGGCCCAGAGCCACCCGCGTTCATTACGCATTTGCCGCAGAGCCGCCTTGAAGTGGGTGGGCAGTTCTCTGGAAGTGGGTGGGGTGCTCTCTTCACGTGGGTGGAGTGTTCGTGTTTTAAGAGAGGAGACTCCGCTAAAAAAAAATTGTTAGCTGGATATATATATATTAGTGTTTCTGAGTTTAATTTTTGTTAATAACTGATCACAAATCAGCTTATGTCACAACGTAAATAACCACGAAGCGCGCACCCATTTCCGCCTTTCAGCGCGACTTGAATGTCATTAAAATATAACTAATATTGTCTAACTGTTGCGCGCAGCCAGGGTTTTAAAATATAACTAATAATCTCTAACTCCTTTGCGTAGCTAGAATGTTAAGAGCGGTGATTCCTTCATAAGCAACGTGAACTCCCAAAAAAAACAATCCGCCGCCGTGGCTTACGGCGTTAATGCTATTGTATCTTGACCAGACAAAGCGGGTTTGCGTCCCACCTGGGACGTTTTTTTTTACGTTCGTCTTTTATTGGAGTAAATAAAAAGTACATGTGTGTACTTCCTGTATATGTGTGTGTACTTCCTGTACATGTGTGTGTACTTCCTGTACATGTGTGTGTACTTCCTGTACATGTGTGTGTACTTCCTGTACATGTGTGTGTACTTCCTGTATATCTGTATGTACTTCCTGTATAGCTGTGTACTTCCTGTATATCTGTGTGTACTTCCTATATGTGTGTGTGTACTTCCTGTATGTGTGTGTGTACTTCCTATACGTGTGTGTGTACTTCCTATACGTGTGTGTGTACTTCCTATACATGTGTGTGTACTTCCTGTACATGTGTGTGTACTTCCTGAACATGTGTGTGTACTTCCTGTACATGTGTGTGTACTTCCTGTACATGTGTGTGTACTTCCTGTACATGTGTGTGTGTACTTCCTGCATATGTGTGTGTACTTCCTGCATATCTGCGTGTACTTCCTGTATATCTGTGTACCGGTACTTCCTGTATATCTGTGTACCGGTACTTCCTGTATATGTGTGTACTTCCTGTATATGTGTGTGTACTTCCTGTATATGTGTGTGTACTTCCTGTATATGTGTGACAGTGGCAACCCATGTGTTTGACCGTCCTGTCTGTCGAAGACGTGGAAGATTTGTGGATTATTGGGATATTGGTGGCAGCTGCTCTGTTTTTTGGCGTGAGCGGAGCTGTCTGTTACTGGAAGATTAGGAAGACTGCGGCGGCTATCGGCGCGCTGGCCAAACTTCCTGATCAGCAAGAATCTCTGATCCGGGCTGTGAGCTCCTCAACCCAGCTGTTGTACGAACTGAACCGCACGATAGGAGCGGCGGGAGACCACCGCGGACCTGCGGTGCGCTTTGGAACTCGTTTACAGCCGCCCGGCATTAATCAGGGCACGGATGGGGGTTCGTAGCTTCGGAACCTCATATGTTTCGGCGATTTTGGACCTGAACAGCACCTGGACCTTGGAAGGCTGCAGTCAAAAAGAACACTGTGGCCTGGATTGAAGATAAACAATAACTATCTAATCTAGTTTCTGCACGACCTTGGAAAAAGAAGAAGGCTGTTTGCTGGAAACTATTCTCCTGGAGTGAAGCTGAGAGACACTGCTGACCCCCCCCCCTCCCTCCCCAGAGGTCTCTGGGAGTGTGCTCGGAGGCGCCCAAGCTTAACAACTGCTGAACTGTGTTATCTGAGTGCTGCTCACAGACTCTTTTGATCTCCTTGCATGTCGTCAAATCTGCAACACTGGCCCTCATGCACGAAAATGTTCGTATTCTTACCCTAAATTTCTCCTACTTTTGTTCGTACGGAGTGTTCGTACGAACATGCCACGTCAGATCCAACAAAGACTTCTATCCACAGGAAACGTGTGTATATGAGCTGTGTAAATAATGATGAATCCCACCTGTTCTATTCACCTGCTCGTGCACGCGGGAGGTCATTTACATAATTTCCACCCCTCAAAACACCATATAAGGCCACGCTTCCTGCCTTCTGACAGCAGGAAGTGTCCATTCATTCAAACACATGAAGTAAAATGAGGAACTTCACGCGTTCGGAGATCTGCTCTCAGTCGCGCTGTGGCTACCCCCCCCCCCCCGCAAGTGTCGGATGGTCAAATATCTTTAATTTTAGTGTACTGTGTTACATTATAGTTTCACTTATTCAGAAGAGCTGTGGCGCACCGCTACCCCCCACCCCCCGCAAGTGTCGGATGTGTTTTTGAACAGAAGCATTTTAAAATGTCTCGAAACTACAGTTAACCTCATATTAATATTGTAGTGCATATGTTGTGTCTCCCGTGGGTCGTACAGTATCAGAAATCAAGAATAAATGGTTTGATCTGTAAATGGCTTCAAACAAACGTCTCGCCACAGCACGACAGGTGGACAGTCTGCGAGATGGAGCAGACTTTTACTGCAAGACGCGCGATGATCCACACTCAGAACACAGATGACAGTGCGCCCGCAGTCAACAGGCAGCTTAAATAAAAAATGACATGAAACGAATGAATAAGCTGGTTTCGCTTTTTCTCTGCGGTGCTGTGTGTGTGTGTGCGTGTGTGTGTGTCTGCTCGACAGTCGCGCGGCGTGGGGGGGGCATGCCGACACTGGCGCGGGGGGACCCCGTGCCCACTGTTGGCACGGGGTGGGGGGGCGTGTGCCACACCACGCGCGGGGTCGCACGGTGGTCGAGTGGGGCGCGCGGGGGGGGGGGTTTGAAGCCGCTTTCTTTTAATTTAACAAATTTGTGTCGTTGCATTTAATTCTTTTTAAACTCAGAATATTTTCTAAATAACGAAATATAAGTGATTAGTGATGGAAATCCATCTGGATAACGGCGGACCGACTGCTCGTAAAATATACGACAGGTCCAGACCACACGTACATTTTGTTCGTATCTGAAAATAATCCTAGGATACGAAAACATTGTTGGATGCCACAAATGATCCTTAATCACTCGTACGAACAGTATAAGAACAAATCTGTGCGTACGACCGGTTCGTGCATGAGGCCCAATGTCTTGTCTGGTTGTGCTTATTGCTGATAGAGTTTTTGGGACTTTATCATAGAGTGTCTTAAGGCAATCTTTGATAGATTCTTTTTTTGAATATCACAAATGATACCTATTGTGTTTTTCCTTTTTCCATATCTGTTTGACCTTCATCCGGAGACGGATGAGTGCGGCCGCGCAGAAGAACATGTCATGTGTTTGGAAATGCTGCAGCTTTGCACACTCCCCCTCTTCCGGACGACTGTGTATACATAATCACGTTGTATTAATTAACTGGTGCAATGTTAATAAATCTCTAATCTCTCTAATCTCTAATCTCTACTTCCTGTATATGTGTGTGTACTTCCTGTATATGTGTGTGTACTTCCTGTATATGTGTGTGTACTTCCTGTATATGTGTGTGTACTTCCTGTATATGTGTGTGTACTTCCTGTATATGTGTGTACTTCCTGTATATGTGTGTGTACTTCCTGTATATGTGTGTACTTCCTGTATATGTGTGTGTACTTCCTGTATATCTGTGTACCCTGTTCTGAAAATCGGTCCTTGCAAGTAAAATCCAGTCTAAAATCTTCTCCTGTCGTCGAGTGCGTCTCCTTTGAGTAAGTGAGATAAAGCGAGCATATTTGTATCCAAACAAACTCTCAAGTATTCGTCATTTTGGGTGTACCGGTAGTTGTTTTCATGCTCGTGAGCGACGTGATGAACATCACCACGCCAGTCGGTGACCCGGCGTGAAAACCAGCATGTTTTGCGGTCTCGTCCAACCAGTGATCACAGCGTTACCATGGGAACGTGCAACTTCTCCACAATCAACATGGGGTCATCTCTAACGTTTCCAGAGATCATTCACATGTAAACCGGACCTAACGGGACGTGTGCTGGAAAAATTAGTCTGAATGAGAGCAGGAAAGCAAACAAGCAAACAAACAAACAAACAAAAAAACAAGTGAAAATATTGATTTTTGACATTTTAAATTTGAGAGTCCATAAACACACCAAGTAGCAATCCCAGTAAGTCCTAACCTACCGTATTTCTGGTCTATAAGTCACACCATTTTGCCTAATTTGCATGCCCTGCGACTTATAGAGAGGTGCGACATGTTTATGGATTTTTTCCCATATTTTTTAGACCAATTTTTGGCTCAGATATGACTGTTTTTCATTTTGGCAAAAATGGCGCAGTACCACTTTCTGCCGCTAGGGGTGCAGTACCACTTTTGTCCGCTAAGGTACACCGACCGTTCCCACCTCATGTGTCCGACGGCAGCCTCCTCTGGTCGGACTGACTCTGTCGCTGCCCGGCCTCCTGCTCTGGAGGTATGAACTACTGTTAGCTCAGTGTTTGTTAGCAAAATAGCTCATAAACCACAGGCGGATTTTCTTTAAACACAGAAAGTAATTATTTGGTGGTCATTTACAAACTGTTAGCTGTTGGAGTTGTTTGAGATGAAATTCGATGTTTTATGTGCGTAAATGTGTCGCGGTCAGCTTCGTTGTTTTTCCTGCTACTATTGATCTAAATAGCTCATAAACCACACGGCAGATTTTCTTTAAACTTACAGAAAGTAATTATTTGGTGGTCATTTACAAACTGTTAGCTGTTGGAGTTGTTTGAGATAAAATTTGATTTATTTATAATTTATTTTCGGAGCGCGCGCGACCGTTTGGAAGACGTCAAAGCGAAACAATTTAAATCCAGCAGATTTGACCATTACGTGAATTTATTAAGGAACGGTTAAGCTAAGACACATCTTTGCTATAATTTTCAGCAGACAAATAATTGTTTTTACCGTGTTAATCTTGTTAAAGTCCTTCCGTGCTCGCTTCTGTGGCCACCATTTTCAGCAGGGCAAATGAAGCGCTGACGCGTCGCGGTGACGCACAATAGATGTGACTTAAATAAAGGTGCGACATGTTCATGGATTTTTCCAATTTATTGCCAATAATTGGACAAAGAGACATAGAAAGGTGCGACTTTTCAGGCGGAAAATACGGTATTCTAAAAATTAAATAATCCCAATCCATCTTTAAAGTCAGGTTTTCTAACAGGTATGTCTTCAGATTTAACCGTTTTTATTGTGCGGATGTTTCTGAATCATTCTCACTTCAGATCCGTTTTTCTTCTGAACATTTTTCAGCTCACAACTCGTTCCTCAGTTCTTGTTCTATTTCCTCAGTTCTTGTTCTATTTCAACAATTCAAGTCTCAAAACGTTCGGCTCGTTCGGGACATTCATGCTCTTGACTTTCAGTATTTGTGCAGTTTTTACTTTTTTTAAATACGTACCGGTAGCTTTGTTGGCCATGTTTTTATTATATAAAATGAATGGAGCTCTCTCCACATCCTTCAAACCCGTAGAGTTGTTCACAACATTTTACTTCCCATTTCAGCTTTTGTTCTGCTTCAGCTGTTTTGAGCTTCTTTGCTAATTTCAGCTCCTTTCTGCTCAATTCAGCTTAGGCATTGTTCTGCAAACTTTAGCCTTTTTCTGCTATTTGTTTAATTTGCTAATTTGAGCCTTTAGTGCTTCTTTCGAATTGACTTTCTAGATTGCTTTCAGCCTCTTTTTACTATTTTCAGCCTTTTTTTAAAAAACCGTTTTCAGATTTTTTTGTGATTTATTCAGCCTCTCTGCTCATTTCAGCAGCATTTCTCCTCTTATCAGTTTTTTCTACACATTGCTGCCATTGTTTTTACGACTTCCTCATCACAAATAGATTTTTCAAACCAATGAAAATGAAAAAACTTTCTGCCTAGACGAATCATCAAATTTCAACAAACTGCGTGTCATTTTGAAACCTTTGAGATGAACGATAAAAAAAATAAGAAATCAATATTAAAAAATGAATCATCGTGACTCATTTTACCTGCATGGGTCACACATTTGTTCACGCCTAATATAAACTGGTCCGTCAGCATTCCCAGTTGTTGAAGACATCTTTACTGTCTCACATTTCTTTATTTTGCTGCCAGCAGTTGGAAACAGACGCCAACAGACCTCGTGACAAAAGCCCCAGGACCTGAGGCCGATGTGCCAGAACACGGGCACAAATCTGTCGTGTTTTGTTTATGAAAAATTTTTAAAAAATTGGTGACGACTGTGTAAATACTTCAACCATCATCTCTTCTGACTTAAAAATAAAAGGTCATGGGTCACAAAATCATTTTGTCTGATGTTTTGGTGCCACAAAGTAAACTACGCTTTATTTGTTTTAGAGACCCAACGGGACACGACTTCAAACTAAAGGAAAAGTCGTCTAAAAATAAATAAATAAAGGTTTCCAGACCATAATGTTATTAATATACTTCAATTAGAGAATCTCTACTGTTAAATCTGACATTTTAATTTTAATTTTTACGAGTTTGGAACAATGATGAACAGTTTTAGAATAGTTTATAATGAGATGTGTTATTTGATGTCATGGCTTAATTCGATGCTGCATTTAAACGTTTGTTTATTTCTAAGTAATGTTGATTTTATTATTTCATGGACAATTTGTTCAAATTGTTCAGAAAAGCAGGCCAGGACTTCAAATATCTTACCAGGCTTCGAAGTGGTGTGGTCTGGGTTTGTTGTTCTGTGTCTTCACCTCGTTTCCTTTCCCAATGATCCAGAGTCTGAAGGACAAAACATGAACAAGAAGTATTACTGTGAGTCCGCATTCATGGTAAAACATCACAGATATAATCAAATAATCATTTTAAAGTGTGTTGTTTTACTACACGATCATTAAATAAGAGGCATTATGAAAAGCTGTGTGTTTTCTTGTAAGCAGGCTTCAGCAAGCAGAAGGTCAAAACTCAAGAGCTGCAGTGCTTCAGCTCAGATGAGAAAAATACAAGTTGTGTTTTTCTGGAATGTTCCCGCTAAGATAAAACTAAACAGATGGGTGTTCTTCTCTTTCTTCCATTCTGAATCCTCTTTTTGTTATTTTTCACGAGAGGATCGTTGCTGGTTCTGATAACAGAACAGCCCACAGCTGCGAGCGTACGTGCAGACCACAGGACCCAGAGCGTCCAGCCCATCAGATCTACCAACATTTTAACACTATTTAAAGTGGGTTCAGGGCGGACGTAGGTCAGTTCAGACTTCTTGAACCGGCATCATCTTTGCTGGCGTTAGGGAGCGGTTTCTGAACCCAGAGACTCTCTGTAATGGCATTCATTTCTGAAAACTGCTCTCGATCTGTGTCATTAAATAAGAATTTATTCAAACCTCACACCTTCTCCGTCTGAAAACCAACAGCGCTGAATGGGTTAAGTATTGGAGTCAGATTAAGAGTGTGTGTTTTAATAACCCATTTTTTTAAACTGGTACCATTCTGCTACTTTTAGCTTTCAAACAGCTACCGGTACTTTTAGATATCATTCTGCTTTTCAACTATTTTAGTCAGCCTTTTGCATCATTTAGCTTTTAGCCACACTATTGATACTTTCAAAAGCTTTTGACCACATTTAGCTAAACTTGTGTTGCTTTTAGCTTCTACCTATTGTGGCTTTTAGCAACAATGTTGCCATTTTTACCTTTTAGCTAGTTTTTGGCTTCTTTCAGCTCCAAGTACCAGTATTCCAGTATATAACAAGTTCAATACATATCGAACATTATGTACATCTTGACATGCCTATTTTTGAAAACTGCACAGTATTTTTCATGATAGCCCAGTATATTAAAACAAAGTATTATTCCTTTTTTGATTTTGATGATTTTGATTTTCTACATCTACCTTATAATCTGTCTGTTTTGCTACTTTGATATCTTTGTTTTAATTTGTTTTTGTTTTTTAATCTGTATTTCTCTCTTATGTTTGTCTATTGTTGATTGTTTAAGGAAATTCTACTGTTGCTGTTGTCATCATTCTTTAGTTTGTAGACAGGTCTCTCTTGTAAATGAGTCCTCGAGGCTTAATGAGATTAACCTGACTAAATAAAGGTTGAATGAATTA
>JBBPBX010033275.1:0-12563 GCA_038048925.1 Garcialebias charrua | reverse complement strand
AATTTTATGAACTTTTTGTGTGAACCTTTGTATCTGTTGCTGCTGTTATGCTTGAATTTCCCTTCTGTGGGACAATAAAGGCTGTTTCTATTCTATTCTATTCAGTTTCGGCTTCTTTCAGCGCTCAGAATTTAAACAAATGTTTGTTGCAGAAAAATGTAGTGTCTCTGGTTGAGTTTTTATGGTCCTCATTCAGAATTTGAGCTTTTTTGCACAGGCTTTCTTCAGGCTTTAGCCACAGCTTTTGGCTGTATTTGCTACTAGCATCCTTACAGGTAGGCAGACATACAACACAAGAGCAACGTGAGCCTTCGGCGCGCTGACCTGCGGCCCGTCCAGCGGCCCGTTTTTGGCCGGGCGTCCCTGCGAGTCTTCGGTCTGGCTGGAGTTGCAGCAGTGGTTGGAGGAGGAGGCAGGAAAGTTGACCATGCTCTGCAACGAGTGGTTCTCCTGGGCCAGCCGCTCCACCAGCGCCCTGGCTTCTTGGAAACGGCAGCTGAGAAACTCGCGCTCCTCCCTGGTCTTACGCTGCCACCCCTCCATCTCCTCGCAGCGCTGACGCAGAGCAAGGTTGCTCTGCCGCAGAGCCTCTGAGCAACACACGGATGAGGTGGACAAACTGTTATTTATTCCTTCTTTATTTCAAGTAAAGAAGGCTGTATTTAGTGAATTACACATTGAAATAAATGTACAACGCAGCCTTTTGATTCATTAGGACGCCCCATAAATTTCAAACGTCTTCAGATGTGAGTGGAGTGTTTTTACCTCTGAGCTGCTGATTGTCACACAGCAGTCTGGTCACCACTTCATTGCCAGCGAGCTCTGGTGGGACCCTGAGGGCCCCTCCGCTGTCCTCCCCGGACATGTCCCACTGCATTGGACCGTCGGGCTGCGGCTGCACCATCCCTGCAAACAACAATCAGAATTACATACCCGGCTTTATTTTCATGGTTATGATTTTGTGGAAAGTTTTTTTGTCTCAAACAAACTTGAGGTAGATAAAAAAATGCATTCATTCAAGATACAGAAAGTGTAATAAATATCAGGTATCTACAGGGACAGTCCTGCTGATAAGTTTAGAGTGGTTCCCCATTTCTTTATCACGTGCTTCAAAGCAGTCCAACTTTCTTTAAATCTTTTAAAATCTCTTCGGCATTCGCTGCTTTTTCGGTCGTAGTTTTCCACTTCCTGAGGAGTGATTACTTTCTTTCTAAATTACAACCTAATATTTAACATTTAAATATTCCCTCTCAGTATGTAGTGATGATTGCTTTTGTTTGAAAAAATAAAAACAAAAATGGTCACAGATTCACCGTGGACCAATTGTTTATTTATCTAAGTAACAAAGAAATAAAATAAAAACCACTTTCACTGTCCCTCTAAAAAATAAAAAAAAAAGACATCAGCACACCTCAGTGCATGCTCGTCCTTTACCTGCTTCCCTTCTTGTACATTTCATTCTCATAGTTTTGACTTGCCCCACATTAACCAAACAAAAGAACAAGAAAATATAAAAAATAGGATTAAAATATGCCACATATTTTACATCCAGGGTGGCTCAGTTGGTAGAGCGGTTGCCTCTCGGTGAGGTCCCGGTATCAAATCCCAGACGGGGCCTTTGTTTCCATGTTCTCTCTGTGCACGTGTGGGTTTTCCCCGTGCATGTTAGGCTGATTGGTAACTCTAAATTGTTCCTAGGTGAGAGAGAGAGTGAAGTTTGTCTCGTTTGTCTTTATGCGTCCATGTGATGGACTGGAGACATGTCCAGGTGTCCCCCGCCTCTTGCACAGTGACTGCTGGACATGGATACCAGTGACCTCCATAACCCCAAAAAGGAAGAAGTGGGTAAAGATAATGAATGAATGGATTAATAAATTTTCATGAAGCTCATTGTATTTGTCTGTGATTAAAGGAAATTACATTAAATTTTAATCACTTTATTCATCTCCAAGAGGAAAAACTGAGGGCAAAAAAAGTAATCCATGTATAAAATGTTAAAGGGGACCAAATGTAGGATATATAATTTTTTGTGGTTTATCTGTGGGCTATCCAGACCATTTTCAGTCAATTTTATACACAAAATAATGCTTAGATAATAAAATATCCCCTTTCTAATTCTGCCAAATTTCACTTCCGTTCTAAACGACCGGTTTATGAATAATGAGGTCTGAAAGCCACGCCCTACAAAGACCTATTTACATTAACTACGCCCTCTGTAACAGCCAGTATCTCTAATATGTTATTTTAAAATTAGCTCTTTTTTATTACTCATTTGACTTACTGTTAGTGCTAGTAGCTTAAGATAACTTACCAAAAGCCCTCTGCGCGCGCCGCCATTTGCAGCTCCTTTTTTTAGCATTAGCCCACCTTCGAGGTGATAGCTTTTCCTCCTCCGAGCGGGCGGTGTTAGCTCCGCTCGTTGCATGCGGCTCTTTTGGGAGCGATCGCTGCTTCAGTCCACACACAAACAAAGTTCACAGAATGTCTCCAGTTAATTTATCCGCATGAGGCAACCTTTGACCGGACCCCCGGACCTCAAAAGTCAGTAGCTCCCAGCAACTCACGCACGCAGATGGTGTCTTCGCCGGCGGTCTGCAAAACAAAAGGCTTAAAAAAAAAGGATGCCGCGACCGGGAGGCGAACCCGTGTCCTTCGGATTACGAGTCCGGTTCACTACCTCTGGGCCAACCGGGCAGTTATGCAAAAAGCAGTCTTTCATCGTATAAGAAATAATCACAACCACCTACATTTAGAACGCTGAAGTTTTGATTAGATTTTGATGAAGTGAAAGGTATTCTTAAAATAAATAAGTTGCTAATCTGAAAATATATCGATCAGTGGTGCTTGATGGTACAGACTGTCGCCCCGCGAGAGAGAGTGTGTGTGTGCACAGTTTTCTGCCGGCTGCGCGTTGGGAGCGATATTACACTAAAAATTGAACTAAAACGTAAAAATAACAATTATAAAGTATTATTATGTCGATGTATATATCTAGTCTCACCCCGATTTCTCCGAAACAAAAGGCTTTAAAAAAAAGGGGGGAAAAAAAAAGATGCCGTTGACAGGATGCGATCTCCGCTCTCCTGCGTGGCGCTCAAGTGTCGTAACCGCTCAACCAAACTGACAGTTGTGCAAAAGTAGTCCTTCATCATATAAGAAACAAGTCCAAACCGCGAGAGTGTGTGTGCACAGTTTCAACGAGACAGAGTTCATTCAAACAAGGTAATAAAACATTCTGGTTTTACTCGAGATGTGCTGCATGGCTGGAGCAGGGCAAACCCCTAGCCCCCCGGGGGCTAAATAAATGAATAAATGACCGCCAGGTCAGCTCCTAAACCGCTAGGCAACCGTGACATCTTTTATACTCAAGTGGGTGGAGCATCACCAGGGGTTGCTAGGTGAGGGGCTGGACTCAGGTTTGAGGTGATTGGCTACGGTTTGTGACGTCACAAACCGCAGGAAGTGTGAAACGAAGCGTTTTTAATCACAGACAAATAAATCTACTTAGAGTAAATAAACCACTGGGTGCATTTTTTTGGCACAAGGACTGTTTTTTTATGAAGTAAATACCCAAAGTTGAGTAAAAAAACATTAAAAAGTGAATTTTGCATGTGTGGTCCCCTTTAAACAAGTCTCTAATTATTAATTAGTCTATTCCGGGTGAAAAGTTCAGGATAGAAAACATAAATACCACTACATAAATATTAATTACAAAGCATCTGAGAGAGCATGCTGTTATAACAAAAACACAAAATCTTAAATAATCCCAGTCGACCATCAATGACAAAAAAAGCTTTTACAACTTTTACTTTCTCTTTGACTTCCTAAAGGCCATTTCAGACACGTTGTGCGTTTATGAGCAGTAAACCTGAAAACAGGAGGAAAACTTTTCCTGGTCAATAGTTTATGTCTTGACTTTGCTGGCCTCACTTTATTTATTGACCTAATTTTATGTAATCATTCAACATGGAGGACTTCTGAGTTTTAAAAAAAACAGAGTCTAGTCTGTTAAGGTGCTTTATCTTATTAGAAACAAAACTAGTTATTATCTCTCTTCTTGTATAAACAATTCGCTTTTTAATTTATAATCTCATCCAACTCAGAATATGAAAACAACTCGATGGCCTCAGTAAATGTTGTTACAGACAACAAAGTTCAGATAGAGATATAAAAATAATCATCTTACCTCCTTCTTTTTCAAAGTTACTGTCCGGAAGAAGAACTAATCAAGATGTAACTCACAAACAAACAATTTCACTCCGTTTTTTGTTGTCGTTTTATTTTAAATTAGACGAATACGGAGCAGCTAGCTAATTAGCTTAGCATGCTAACATAGCATATCGTCGGCTGGACAAACCGAGGAGCTTTTTTGACTCACAAAACTAATAACAACTATTAAAGAACTACGTGTCTCCCGGAAGGCATCGTGTCCAGATGTGTGGCCTCCGCTGGGGCACGTTTCAAAGCTGAGGAGCTCACCCCTCAAATCAAATACGATCCGAGCGCTGCTAGCACGAAACAAACACTGAATTTTAACCCTGAGTACAGCCTCGCAGGCACAACTCCCCTGGACATAATAATAATGAATTTAATTTATAACGCACTTTTCATTAATGAAGATCTCAAAGTGCTACAAAGTGCAACAAAATTAAAGGTAAAATAAAACAAGTGATAAAACAAGTAAAATCAATACAGTAACAGACAGTATCAACTAAGATCAAAGATAGAATGAGGAGGCAGAGAGTAGGTTAAAAAGAAAGGTCTTCAAGCCGCTCTAATTAAGTCAACATCAGAATACTTGTCATATACCTCCTTCATTTTGTGGGAGGAACACAAATAAATAAAATATTAATAAAGTATTAATAATTAAAAAACAGTGGCACACAATTAATTTTAAGAGGCAGTATAAATGAGTAATTTGGCGAAAATCGTCATTGACATCCAGAAAAACAGTGACACCCTACTACTAGTGACACCCAACTGACATCTTCCAGCAAAACAGTGACATTGTAAAGCAGTGAAAGGATTTTTGTCCCCCACATCAAGTAAATGTCCCTTAATTAAATGTTTTCTACGATTTAAAAAGCAATACTGTAGTCACAATTTTAAATCAATAATTTAGTAAGAGGCAGTATAAATGAGTAATTTGGCGAAAATCGTCATTGACATCCAGAAAAACAGTGACACCCTACTACTAGTGACACCCAACTGCATCTTCCAGCAAAACAGTGACATTGTAAAGCAGTGAAAGGATTTTTGTCCCCCACATCAAGTAAATGTCCCTTAATTAAATGTTTTCTACGATTTAAAAAGCAATAGTCACAATTTTAAATCAATAATTTAGTAAGAGGCAGTATAAATGAGTAATTTGCTGAAAATCGGCATTGACATAATGAAAAACACTGACATCTTACTGACACCCAGTGGCAGATGCCAGAAAAACAGTGATACCCTACTGACACCCTGTGGCATGCCACCTTTTTGTCCCCCACATCAAATAAATGTCCCTTAATTAAATGTTTTCTACAATTTAAAAATAAATAGAGACAAAAATTTAAATAAATGATTTAATAAGAGGCAGTATAAATGAGTAATAGACTATATGCCACGGGGGGTCGTGACGTACTTCCGGTAAAATGCGACACACATCCGCCACTTCCGGTTCCCATCCACTGCCGTTGTTGTTAACATTAGCTCCTAGTAGCAAACCATGACAACGACCCGAAACGGGAAGCGGCTGCGCGCTACCGGCACTACACGTGAGTACCGTTGTGTCCGCCTACCGGTGGGAACAGCTGTTCCGAGGGGGGGTTTCGGTGAAGATTTATCGCGGCTATCCGTAGGGGGAACGTCGCAATAATTTTACATGGTTTTATATGTGTATGGAGTTATTATTGGTGTGTATGCAGATGTTTTATTAATTGTATTTAGTCATTTATGTTCGTGTCTTTCCCGCTAACCGGAAGTGCGCCGTCTGTGTAATGACTGCGGGAGTGCTGGAACGGAAGCCCGTGGCATATAGTCTATTGGCTGAAAATCGTCATTGACATCCTGAAAAACTGACATCTTACTGACACCCAGTGGCAGATGCCAGAAAAACAGTGACACCCTACTGGCACCCTGTGGCATGCCACAGGAAGTGTCACTACTACATGCCGGTGCCACAAATTTGAGCTCGGCCTTGTTGGAAGGCAAAACTGTGTTATCACAAAGTGAGCCATCAGTACATTATTTATAAGTCACTGTCACAACGTTTAAAACATTTGGGGAGAAAATTAAACAGCAAAAACTATATGCCATGACCATATCTGGTAACAAACACAATTTGAGTTTCCGTAATTGGTTTCTTTCTTGTTGAGAGTTGCACCTTTAGCTTCGCTTTAAAATGTGATAAAATGAACTAAACTTAACACTGAATCCCAGTTCCTCACAGGGCAAGTTTACAGAGCTGAAGATTGATCGATCAGTTGATCAAATTTTGATGAGTCGATCAGGCTCGAGCAAGCCTGAATTTTCAACCTCATTGTTAATTTAGCCAATCCAAGGGGCTAAACATGAGTTTCACCTTTTTTGGAAGAAAATCGTCCATTTATTTTAAACGTGCAAAAAGTTTACAGAAACATGTAAGCGCTCCAAGTTAACATTAGTAGTGATAAACATCCATAAACCTTGATGATCAAACATACCCTGACAATATCCATGATAAATCATTATCAGTGATAAATGAATAAATAAAAATGGTAAAATGTGGGATAATAAACAAAACAGCACAATAAAGCTCAGTTCTATTCTATTTACATGTTTAGAAACCCACCACTTTTCCACAACATATCAGGAATTATCCAGATTTTCTATTAAAATAAACCATAATTACATCAATATTCCTCCTCCAACAGAATATTTACATAAAATATATATTGTCCTGTCTGCACAACTGAAATTCACTGAAATCAAGGCCAAGCACTCCCAGTTTTGACTGCAATCCATTAAGCATGAAGCAACAAACAAAAAAAGACATTTATTGAAATTTAGTCATGTATTCTATTTTATATTTCAAGATTATCATATACCGTACCATTCATTTCGATTATTTTCAACTTCAACTTGTTCTCTGGTTCAACCTGTCAGTCCGCACTCGGGGATCGTGGCTTGTTGTTTACAGGAAATCCCCCGCAACACTTTCCGTAGTGGAAGATGACGTCACCGATCAGCAGCAGTTCATTCATTCATTCATTCAACCTTTATTTAGTCAGGTAAATCTTTTGAACCTCATGGGCTCATTTACGAAAGCGACCTGCTAAAACTAAAGAACAATGAACAGCAATGGTAGAATTTCCTTAAACAATAAACAATCAAACAATAAACAATAGAAAACAAAAGAGAGAGAAAAAAAAAAAATATATATATATATATACATATATATATATATATATATATATATATATATATACACATAATATAATATATATACATATATATATATATATATATATATATATATATATATATATATATACATATACATATATATACATATATAACACATTCCTCCTTTTAACAAAGTATCAAAAAACTAGCAAAACATTATAAGGTAGACGTATAAAATCAAAGACAGGAACAAATCTGCATTGGTTTTTGCCAGGATTCCAACAGATTCTGAAAACCATTTAGAGAAGTCAAGGTCGAGAGCTTCAGATCTTTTTGTAAGATATTCCATGAAGCAGGGGCGGAGTAGGAGAAGGCCCTTTTTCCAAGTTCAGTCCTCACTGACGGAACACTGCAGGTAATCATGTCCTGAGAGCGCACGCTGTAGCTGCACTCACGCAAAGACATGTAGGAGGAGATGTATGAGGGCAGCAGACCAAGAAGTGATTTGAAGATGAAAATGTACCAGTGGAAGAGTCTGCGTGTTTTTGATGTCCGTTAAAGTAGAGGAGGTGACAGGATGCTGTCCGCGTCAGCCGCTGCGGTTACTCTCCTGGTGGCCTGGATTTACCCGAGCCACGCTTTATATTTCCACATAGGAGAGACGGAGAAAAAATGTTTCATTGAAGAAATTCCCGACGAGACGATGGTGATCGGTGAGCAGCTAGTCCGTTAGCTTAGCGGCTAACTAGCCGTCGGTGCTAACGGCTTTTTGTTTCAAAGACGCAGCAGGAGACAGACAGAACGGTTTGTGGGCTTCAAACTGAGTAAAGTGGTTTAAATCAATTAGTGTAAAGCTGCACTTGGCTTGCCCATTTCTGATCAGAGTTTTCACTGTCCCAAATATTCATCAAATTAATGTAAATTGAAGTAATTCTCAGTCTGGTCCATAAAAACATTAAATAAAAATGTAGTCTGTTCAGTTAGAATTAAAAAAAATATATATATAATGCAGAAAGTTTTATATTTTCAAACATCACAAAACTGTTTAGTCTTTTAAAAACAGTATTTTCTGTTGCAATACAGCGTATATATATACTGTATACAGTACCATACCATACCATTTTATTTATACTGTAAAGCACTTTTAACAGGAACAAGTCCACACCAAAGTGCTGGACAAACAAACACGCAACAGGCAACACAGACAATGAAGTACAACACGAGGTGTCAATGGACAATGAAGTACAACACGTATATGTAACTAAAAGCACCCTAAGGTTAGAAAAACATAAAAGTCTAGCTAGAGACTTAACATAGTAAAAGCCTAATTAAATGCTAAAACTGTCAAAAAGTTAACTGAACGCTAAAAGTAGTGAAAAGCCAGCTGCAAGTAGCAAAAAGCTATCAAGAAGATAAAAATATAAAAAGGCCAACTAAAAACAATAAGTAACAAAATGCTATCTAAAAGCTAAAGTAGCAATAGAGTAGCTAAAAGTAGTTAAAGGCCAGCTTTAAGATAAAAGCAAGTTTCTTTCGGCTGCTCCCTTCTTCAGGGGTCACAACAACGAGCAAACTCGTATGAAAGATTTGGCCATTCGTTTTACACTGGATGCCCTTTCTGACGCAACCTGGGCTCGAACCCACAACCTCAGGATTGCAAGACTGTGGCACTGACCACCGAGCTACCGCAGCCAGCTAAAAGCAACAAAGGGCCATCAGAAAGCTTTAAAGAGCAGCTGAAAACTCCCGCATGTGTTTCCTGCAGGAAGGTACCGCACTCAGCTGTGGGACAAGCAGACTGGCTCCTTCCTCCCGTCCACCCCCGGCCTCGGGATGCACGTCGAGATCAAGGATCCGGACACGAAGGTAAACACGGAGAGAGAGCATCGTTTAAATAAAAAAAACACATCTAGGTACCCGTCAAAGTTCAGTCCAAAGATCTGTCTGTTCCAACCGTTCCAGATCCTCCTGTCCCGTCAGTACGGCTCCGAAGGACGCTTCACGTTCACCTCTCACACTCCCGGAGAACATCAGATCTGTTTGCACTCCAACTCCACCAGGATGGCTCTGTTTGCAGGAGGCAAGCTGGTACGAACACCTCGTCTCTCCACTTTTACTTTACTAAATCACCACTTCTCACTGAAAAGTTCACTCGTACGTTCCCCAACTTTTATTAATATATAATAAACAGATACAACAGATGACAGATGCTCCCTCTGCACCGAAAAATGTGCACATCCGAGAGGACGGGTTTGTACACGTGCACGAGAATAGGTTGTGATTTATCAAAACGTGGCCACATATGCAAAAACTGAATTCAGTAAAACTTCTTCTTTTGGCTCTTCCCTCTTCAGGGGTCTCCACAGAGTCGTCCTCACTCCAACTACCTCCATGTCCTCTCTAACTGCATCCATATATCCAGTGGTGGAGAAAGTACTCAAACACTGTACTTAAGTAAAAGTACAAATAAACAGACAAAAATGTACTCTAGTAAAAGTAGAAGTACTGTTTTTATTTAAGTAAAAGTAAACAAGTACTGTACTTGCTTTTAAAAATACTTAAAAGTATTAAAGTAAAAGTACTTGCTGAATGTATTATCTAACACAATAGTCTAGTATCATTAATGTGCATTCTGTATGTATATTTTCTGTAATGCATTGATAGTGTTATGTCATTAATGAACTATGCTGCAGATAATACATGTTTTTATTGTGTTTACTCTGTGACACAGTTCACACTTGGACTTGTGATTCTGTGTGTCAGAATTTCAGGGATGACCTGCAGAGTTAAACGTTATTAATTAAGATAAGAAAGAGGAATGATTTTACCTTTGAAAGTTTTAATTTAACACAAAGTAAAACCAATGTGTCATTTTAACTGCAGTAAACACATTAAAGTAAAGTAAAAGTGGTCTGATTAAAAAAGGAGCATTAGACCTAACAAAGGAATAGACACTGACGATTTCAATTCCAGTTTGTCATCAACTCTTGTTAAAATACTGTCTAGTCAACCTTGTAATGGGTCAATAGTGAACAATATTTTAACTTCCTGACACCATTTTCAAAACTTGGACCTGAGTGTTGAGTCATTTGGAGACATCTCTTGTCTCCTAACATCCCATGAACTGACACATTTTAATATTGCAGCAAGAATTTATTGTTCAAGTTCAGAAGAAGTTTGTTTTCAAAGTTTTTTGAGTCCAGTCTGGCTCTTTTGGAAGAGAGAATCTGTCCTGCTGTACTGAACAGTCTTTCAATAATATTTCAATAATCTTTTAATAAGGCCATGGGTGGTGTGTATCTTCTGGCTGACTCTCCACAGTGGAATCTATTGTGGGTGTGTTGGCGATGCTGTGGGTGACCCCAGCTCAATGACATATATACCGGTACTAGAATATACTGTACATCATTAGCACTTTGAGATTTTCATTAATGAAAAGTGCGTTATAAATTAAATTCATTATTATTATTATTATTATTACATCATTGGTCCAGCTCTTCTTGAAGGTGGGTCTAATGTTACCTGTCCACTTTGCAGTGATTCAATGGATCAACTCCCTTCTCGCGATTGGTTACGTTCAAACTAACAAATCAAAAAATCGCAACATGAATGTAACTTGTAACAACACATTATAGAAATGTAGTGTAGTAGAAAGTACAGATACTTCATGTAAAATGAAGTGGAGTAAAAGTAAAAAGTACCCACATTTAATTCTACTTAAGTAAAGTACAGATACATGAAAAATGTACTTAAGTACAGTAAGTACTTGTACTTAGTTACATCCCACCACTGCATATATCTCCTCTTGTCTTTTTCCTGTCAGCTGCATTTCTATACATCCTTCTACCAATTTACCCACTGTCCCTCCTCTGGACATGTCCAAACCTCTGTCCCTCCTCTGGACATGTCCAAACCTCTGTCCCTCCTCTGGACATGTCCAAACCTCTGTCCCTCCTCTGGACATGTCCAAACCTCTGTCCCTCCTCTGGACATGTCCAAACCTCTGTCCCTCCTCTGGACATGTCCAAACCTCTGTCCCTCCTCTGGACATGTCCAAACCTCTGTCCCTCCTCTGGACATGTCCAAACCTCTGTCCCTCCTCTGGACATGTCCAAACCTCTGTCCCTCCTCTGGACATGTCCAAACCTCTGTCCCTCCTCTGGACATGTCCAAACCTCTGTCCCTCCTCTGGACATGTCCAAACCTCTGTCCCTCCTCTGGACATGTCCAAACCTCTGTCCCTCCTCTGGACATGTCCAAACCTCTGTCCCTCCTCTGGACATGTCCAAACCTCTGTCCCTCCTCTGGACATGTCCAAACCTCTGTCCCTCCTCTGGACATGTCCAAACCTCTGTCCCTCCTCTGGACATGTCCAAACCTCTGTCCCTCCTCTGGACATGTCCAAACCTCTGTCCCTCCTCTGGACATGTCCAAACCTCTGTCCCTCCTCTGGACATGTCCAAACCTCTGTCCATCCTCTGGACATGTCCAAACCTGAATCTGAATACAGTAAAACTGCAATAGAAATGTTTCAGGATTTTTTTCTCTCAATCTTGAGGCACCAGCTGGTCTCTGACCTGTTAGGCATCACCTTTAGACCAAAACACAAAGAAATTAACGACGAGTCGAGGCTTCTTCCTGTTCTCCAAATGATTTGTTAGAGCTTGTCTAGCCTCTCGGCTGAGTTTGACCACTTCAATTGATAAAAGAGTAAAACTGTTGGAGTTTAGAAACTTGTTTTGGCACTTTGGAGACAAACAGTCGCTGCTTTCTTGACGTGATCGGTTCCGAGTCTGCTCCCATGAAAATAAATAAAAACCACTTCCCGGTGTTTGCAGAGAGTGCACCTGGAGATCCAGGTTGGAGAACACACCAACAACTACCCTGAGATCGCAGCGAAGGACAAACTGACGGAGCTGCAGCTGCGCGTGCGACAGCTGCTGGACCAGGTGGAGCAGATCCAGAAGGAGCAGAACTACCAGAGGGTGAGACCACTCAGACACCCGACGGGTCGGTCCTCGGCTCACCGTAACACCTCGCTTTGTTTTCCAGTACCGCGAGGAGCGCTTTCGTATGACGAGCGAGAGCACCAACCAGCGCGTTCTCTGGTGGTCCATCACTCAGACCTTCATCCTCATCATCACCGGCATCTGGCAGATGAGGCACCTGAAGAGCTTCTTCGAGGCCAAGAAGCT
>JBBPBX010033274.1:0-33362 GCA_038048925.1 Garcialebias charrua | reverse complement strand
GTAAACCACGATGCAAAACTAAAGTACAATTAAACTAAACACTACTCTCTTTCTGTAGTCTGATGGATAAAAAGATAAACTACTGGCCGGTATAAGAGTGTCATGTTTATAGTTTACAGAGCCAACATCTCACTAACTTTACTAGATTTTCAGCAAACTGAAAGTTAAACTGGGTTTCTTTTTCAGAAACAAATCATGTCTAACACTGAATGTTAGGAAACACCTTGTATCTGTGACTTTCCTTCCCTCCATTGATTACGGTGACATTCTCTACATGAATGCTCCTACAAGCACCCTGCAGATGTTGGATGTTGTTTATCATGGTGCATCCTGCAGATGTTGGATGCTGTCTATCATGGTGCACTAAGATTCATAACTGGCTGTGATTATCGTACCCACCACTGCACCCTGTATTCACTGGTTAACTGGACATCATTAACCTCACGGGGGAATGTGGTAAAGAGGTGAAAAAGAGAGTTCAGGCAGGATGGAGTGGATGGAGAAAAGTTTCAGGAGTGATTTGTCACAAAAAGGTGTCAGCAAAGGTCAAAGGAAAAGTTTACAAGACAGTGGTGAGATCAGCTATGTTGTATGGTCTGGAGACAGAGACATGGACAAAAAGACAGGAGAAAGAACTGGAAGTGTCAGAAATGAAGATGTTGAGGTTCTCCTTAGGAGTGACAAGGATGGATAAGATCAGGAATGAGATCATCAGAGGTACAGCACATGTTGAACAACTGGGAGATAAAGTTAGGGAGGCCAGACTGAGATGGTTTGGACATGTCCAGAGGAGGGACAGTGGGTATATTGGTAGAAGGATGTTAGAAATGCAGCTGCCAGGAAAAAGACACAGAGGAAGGCCAAAGAGGAGATATATGGATGCAGTTAGAGAGGACATGGAGGTAGTTGGAGTGAGGACAGAGGATGCAGAGGACAGAGTGAGGTGGAGGAGGATGACTCGCTGTGGAGACCTCTGAAAAGGGAAAAGCCGAAAGAAGAAGAAGAATCTCATTGAGCCTCGAGGACTCATTTACAAGAGAGACCTGTCTACAAACTAAAGAATTTTAAAATTCAAAGTTGCATTGACTGATGAATTCAGACAATGTTTTAAAAAATGACCTAAGATTTCAGTGTCTTTGTCTTATTTCTTAAAAATGTCTCTCCTTTTATTTATATCAACATGGCTTTTCTTTCTTTCCGTTTGTACTTCTGTTTTTATCATTTATCAGTTTTTATACAATACCTGTTTTAAATTCAATTTTTTTTATTTAACAGCAACATTTGAATGTAGCAATAGGTGAATAGCCAGGGAAAGCATAAATTAAACAAAATAATAATAATAATAAGAGGAAAATTAAAGCTGCAAGCAACATTGAGGCCCTCGTAGCAAAGCGCCGGTCCAGCCTTACGACGACCGCAGAAGCTCCAGCTACTCCACCCAGTCGCCATTGCGAACGTTCTCGTGCCTATCCCGCATTTGTTCACCAGGGTACCTATTTGCCAAATCTTCTAAATCAACTGTGACCGCGGGAGCTCCAGCAACGCCTCCCAGTCGCAATCGTGAACGCTCTCATTCCATTCCCACACGCGTCCACCAGGGTACGACTATGTCGAATCTTCAAAATCACCTTCAGTCTGAGTCCAGCTGCCAGGGTTACCAGTTTGGCCGAATTCTGACTTTCCAGACCGGAGTTTTTGGGATTTCCTGTTTTGTGGCGAATGTTTGATGAACACTTCCTTTATGCTTTTCAACATGTCATGTGTGCTAAATGCTAATGAATAGTTAGCGAATCCAGTTTCAGTCTTATATCTTGCACAAGGCGAAGCCAGAAGAGTCAACCAATAATCATCAGTTTCTTGCCTGAGTGGGCGGGGCTTAAGTGATTCATGAATCAACAATATCAATTTGTCTAGAAGTGCTTGTTGATGAAGCACAAAAAAATCTGGTTTAGATCAGATGATGTATCACTGAGCTATACCGGTAACTGTTAGAATAATCTAGGGAGCGCCCTTGAGTCAAATGTTAAAGAACAATACCACTGTGTATACAACTGCTCACTGATGAAGCACAATAAATCTGGCGCATATCGGATTGATATCGGATTGCCTGAATAAAAAGCAAAAGCTTACGTGGTCAGAAGCTTTAATTAAAATTTCCATCTGTTTTTTTCCCATAGGTGTCTCTTCTTGTGTTGCTGCTGATACGGTGACCCTTTTGAACTTTTACCCTTACTGCTGCTAGTCCTTCTCAATGAAGTAGGTACCGTACATACAGGAGACATTTAATATTTGTGCCTGATTCTGAATAATATACACCTCTGATTAATTTGTTTCCTGTCTCAGTTACAGAGGAGCTCAGATCCATCTCTGGACTCGTGGCTCATGCTGTCTGGCTCGCCACTACCTTCCAGGGAAACTCACTTCTGTTCGAAGCAACAGTACTCAACAGCCCCCAGAACCCCCTTCGTCCACTTACCCTGCCTCTCCTAAACCAAAGGGTAAGGCTGAGGCCGTGAAGGAGCACACCATATCTGTTTTACAGGTACAAAAAAGGCTCTTTTTTTAAGTGTATTGCAGTAGTTTTCCAGATTACTAACATTGCTGCCAACTGACTTATCAGAAATGGATTAGCAATAGTTTTTTCCTTGTTCCTCCAGCATGCAGGAGATTTGGGGCGCCAGTGGAGTCGGAAGACGGCTCAGGCTGCCACTGCCACAGTGAACTACTGGTGGGGGAGGTATGAGGAGTTTGTTGGGCTCAATGAGGTTCGAGAAGCTCAAACCAAAGTCACCGAGGTCAGCAGACGATGAGAATTATATTTGCCTCCATGTTCAGTGGCTCTACACCGATGTGTAAAACCTGAAATCATTTATTCCCATCAGTTTAACAGCACTAAAAACTATAGTTTCAATGTTTTTAATGAAATTATACAATTACTAACGTCTTCAGCTATGATCAAAGGTTTTAGGAGTACTACTGTGTGACAAGTTGGGTATTTTCAGGCTGAATCTGCGTTCATGGTGGCCAGAGGGATTGTACGTGAAGCTCATGTGAGCCTGGAGGCCCTGCAGGGTCGTCTGAAAGAGGTTCGAGACCGGCTGGACAGGGTTTCCAGGGAGGAGGTTCATTATCTGGAGCTGGCTACGCTGGAGCACAAGCTGCTGCAGGTTAGCTGAGGCGAGATCAACCCATACAATTAACTGTTTTTATATATTTTTTTTATTTATTAAATTTATTCATTTTACATCAATATAAATAAAATAAAAAACGTTTAAACATACAGTGTAGAATGTAAAAGCAGTGGTGTCAAAAGTATTCACATTCATTACTCAAGTAGAAGTATAGATACTGGGATTTAAAATTACTTCTGTAGAAGTAGAAGTATCAACTCTAGCTTTTTACTCAAGTAAAAGTAAAAAAGTACTGGTTTCAAAACTACTTAAAAGTATAAAAGTAAAAGTAGCGTAAGAAAAAGCAACAACAAAGACAAATGCTTAGGCTGCACCACACATACTATTGTATACAACCCCACCTCCCCCACAAAAATCATTTTTTTAGACTAGATTATATTATATTGTTAATGTTGAAAAACTAGGGGTGCACTAAGCTACCTGTCTTAACTGCATATATGCCCATTGAAAATAGACACATTTAAATGCAAATTTAAATATATTAAAATAACCATACTGTATAGGGGTATTATTGAGCATTTTTCATTCATTCATTCATTCATTCATTCATTCAACCTTTATTTATACAGGCTAGCCTCATTGAGTCACGGGGACTCATTTACAAGAGGGACCTGTCTCACTCACACCAAACAACCATCCACTCTCACACTCACACCTAGGGTCAATTTAGAGTCACCAATCAGCCTAACATGCATGTTTTTTGGTCTGTGGGAGGAAACCGGAGTACCCGGAGGAAACCCACGCATGCACGGGGAGAACATGCAAACTCCACCCAGAAAGGCCCCGGACCGGGATTTGAACCGGCAACCTTCTCGCTGAGAGGCAGCAGCTCTACCAGTTGTGCCACCGTGCTGCCCACAACCTGCAGTGTGAACGTAGTCTATGAAGTAAAACTTTGTTAAGTTCAGTGAAAACTCTGACAGAAAGAAAATATGTTTTAAATCTGAATAAAAAAGAGAAATAATGTTAGCAAGCAAACCCAGAGCATGTAGCTAGTTCCATGGCTAGTACCTCCTAACCATAGAAAACATTATACAACATTAGTATGTTACTAGGTCACTAGAAGTCAGTAATCAACTGATAAAAAAAAAAAACTTTCAGCTTACCTCAATATTAGGCATGTAACGAGATCTCGCGATATTAAACTCCCGCGATATCTCTCGTTGAGAGGTAACGTTGTCTCGCGAGACGCTAATGCTAGCGCTAGCAGAGCCCCTAGCAAGTCAGCGTCACGGACAGCATGGCTTCGCCGGATGAAGTTGCTATAGAAGACGCCCCAACTACTGATGGAGGGTCCCGGTGCCGCAGACGCCTCTGACATGGAGGGTCCCGGCGCTGCCGACGCTGCCCCGGATGTAAAGACACACGCGTAAACACCGGTGTGACCGGTGTTGCCAGATAGAGTCCCACCCACCCAAAGCACTCTTTACCCGCAAAAGTCAGAAGGAAAATCGCGGTGAACCGCCCAATCTGGCAACACTGGTGAGTGATGGCTGCAGATTCAGTGCTGATGCAGATATTTATGTTCAATTTTTGGAAAGTCCTGCATGAATATCTATATTCTACAAAAAAAAACGGCAAAATGAAAGAAAAGTAACGAGGCTATTTTTAAAAAGTAAGGAGTAGAAAGTACCAGTAATTGCGTGAAAATGTAAGAAGTAGAAGTATAAAGTAGGCTGAAAAATAATTACTTTACTAAAGTATAGATAACTAAAATTTGTACTTAAGTAAAGTAACGAAGTATTTATACTTCATTACTTGACACCTCTGTGTAAAAGACATAAAATGAAAGGTGGCAGAGAGAAGAAATAATCTTATATTATCTGCCCCTTTTTTCCAAAAACTAAAAAACAAAAGCAAACTCAATCCAAACAATCAACTCAAGCAATGTTTTTCAAGTAATTGAATAATAAAAAAAAACTTCATTACCGGTAGTTAACTAGAAAATTACTAATACAATGGATTTAACTAAATATTTTCGTATTTTGTCAACAACTTAGATTTGATCTTTTTTTTTAACACGAGCATAGATTTAGCATATTTAACATTGTTTTCCAAATTGTTCTATAAATCAATTCCCTGTCGAAACAGTCCGACCCTTCAAGCTGGTTCTACACTGAGGTTTAGCAAAAATCTCAGTTCCCTTAAGACTATAACAAGACCTTCTCTTAACAAAAAACATTTGAACGTTTGGAGGCAGTAAGTTGTTTTGAGCTCTATACATGACTAATGAAATATTATAATCCACCAAATCATAAAACTTCAATAACTTAAGTTGATTAAATAATATATTTGATGGATGACAATAAGGTTTCCCTAAAATAATTCTCACAGCTCTTTTCTGTAAAATAAAAACAGGCTTTGTTATAGTTTTACATGCCTTCCCCCAAACTTCAACACAATAAATTAAATGTGGAACAAAAATTGTATTATATAACAAATACAAAGCTGCTCATTCAAAAAATCTTTAACTTTATACAGTACCGTAGTAGATCTGGCTAACCTAATTTTTACCGAATTAATGTGCTGTTTCCACGATAGTTTTTCATCAATTGCCACACCCAAAAACTTCACCTCATTTACTTTCTTTACTTCCACTCCATCAATTTTTAGAAAAAAATCCATATTCTTTTTTGTATTACTAAACAACATGTAATTGGTTTTTCCAAGATTCAATGATAGCTTGTTTACTTTAAACCAGGTTTGTATTTTAGCAAATTCCATTGTTAAACGCAGTCATTTGTTCAAAGTCACTACCAAAATAAAAGAAAGTAGTATCATCAGCAAACAATATACAATTTAGCAGTCCAGACACTAAAAATCACTAAATCATTCACATATAAGATAAACAACTTTGGTCCGAGTATCGAGCCTTGTGGGATTCCACATGTAATTTTGCAGAAATCAGATCGTATACTGTATCGTCGACATACAGAAACTGCTTTCTGTCAGTCAAATAGCTTTGTATCCACTGCAGAGCTCGTCCTCTAATACCATACCTGTTTAGTTTATTGACAAGAATAGTATGGTCAATAGTGTCGAATGCTTTCCTTAAATCAACATATAAACTTATACAGTGTTGTTTTTGATGAATGGCTGTGGTGATTTTTTCTGTTAATTGATGTGGAATTTTTTGATCTGAATCCATATTGGCTTGCACTCAAGATGTCGTGTTTGTCAACTGTTGATTCAGTTGTTGTTGTTTTTTTGTTTTGTTTTGTTTTTATTCAGATAGTTTAAAGTTTAGACGAAGTAGATTTGGACTGAGTGTGTAAATTGTACTGCTGATCAAATCATCTTAACATTACAGGTAGTCCTTGACTTATGAATGAGTTCCGCACCTACGGGCCGTTCGTAAGTCGAAAATGACGTAAGTCGGATCACATACAATTATTATTATTTTTTTAATAAATTAATAGATGTACAGTACTGTACAGTTAACAAGCACTTAGCCTATCCTAACACAGTTTTTAAAGCTGAAGGAGTGAGTTGAATTGTCTCCCTTTCACATAAAGGGAGCTAGCTCCCTTTATGTGAATGGAGCCTGCTAGAGAGGAGGGAGACAATTCAACTCACTCCTTAACTGTGTTAGGATAGGCTAAGTGCTTGGTAACAGTACAGTACTGTACATTTTTTTATTTATTATTACAAAAAAGTTATTTTTTTTAATTTTTATTTTAATGAGATGCGTTCGTAAGTTTGAAACGTCGTGAGTCGGGGCTGTCGTAAGTTGAGGACTGCCTGTATTTTAAAAATAAGCTCATTATTTATGGCAGCAATGTCTGCTAAAAGTGAATGAGTATGGAATAACAGAGTAGACGACAGAGCTGGGTTTTAATGAACTTTTCACCCTTCTTACCTTTTCCTGGCTGCAGGAGGAGCGTCGCGTTCGGAATACGTACGAGAACGCAGAGAGCTCAGAGAGGAATCCTGTAGAGTGAATTTGAGAGTTAAAAACCCCAACTCAAAACAACTTTTTATACAAAACTGCATTTGTCCCTTCAACCCCGTTACTATCTTCAACCCTGTTGTCCTAGTCTCAACCCCGTCACTCCTACATTTTTGATGGATTTTTTAAAATGTTTAAAAATAAAATTTAGTGTTAGTTTAGCTTTGTCTAAAATTCTAAGGGCTATCATCAGACCACTAAATTAGATCACAACTCCTCCATTAAACAAAATGTTTCATGAAAAATGACAACAATGCGTTCATGCATTGATGGATTTCAGGCTTTGAAATTGGAAAAATGTGATATTTTATGCTAATTTCACTATTAAAATTATAGGATAAGTGTGGACATCATATTAATATACAAATATTACTTTCTATATAAATAAGCTTTATAATTACTGTATATTTAAGAAGCCTCATTAGTCTCCATAACAGGGTTGAAAAATTACAATGACCACATCTTGAAATAATGGCCTTTAAAAATGGAAAAATAATCCTTAAGATGGTAAAATGTGTTTTTGTGATGGTTAACTATGTTCTTAATTCTGAGAGAAATACATACACAATGCATTCAGGTAAAAAAAATGAAAATACCAAAGTCCAACTTGAGCTATTCTCATNACAGTACCGTAGTAGATCTGGCTAACCTAATTTTTACCGAATTAATGTGCTGTTTCCACGATAGTTTTTCATCAATTGCCACACCCAAAAACTTCACCTCATTTACTTTCTTTACTTCCACTCCATCAATTTTTAGAAAAAAATCCATATTCTTTTTTGTATTACTAAACAACATGTAATTGGTTTTTCCAAGATTCAATGATAGCTTGTTTACTTTAAACCAGGTTTGTATTTTAGCAAATTCCATTGTTAAACGCAGTCATTTGTTCAAAGTCACTACCAAAATAAAAGAAAGTAGTATCATCAGCAAACAATATACAATTTAGCAGTCCAGACACTAAAAATCACTAAATCATTCACATATAAGATAAACAACTTTGGTCCGAGTATCGAGCCTTGTGGGATTCCACATGTAATTTTGCAGAAATCAGATCGTATACTGTATCGTCGACATACAGAAACTGCTTTCTGTCAGTCAAATAGCTTTGTATCCACTGCAGAGCTCGTCCTCTAATACCATACCTGTTTAGTTTATTGACAAGAATAGTATGGTCAATAGTGTCGAATGCTTTCATGCTAACCCAACATATAAACTTATACAGTGTTGTTTTTGATGAATGGCTGTGGTGATTTTTTCTGTTAATTGATGTGGAATTTTTTGATCTGAATCCATATTGGCTTGCACTCAAGATGTCGTGTTTGTCAACTGTTGATTCAGTTGTTGTTGTTTTTTTGTTTTGTTTTGTTTTTATTCAGATAGTTTAAAGTTTAGACGAAGTAGATTTGGACTGAGTGTGTAAATTGTACTGCTGATCAAATCATCTTAACATTACAGGTAGTCCTTGACTTATGAATGAGTTCCGCACCTACGGGCCGTTCGTAAGTCGAAAATGACGTAAGTCGGATCACATACAATTATTATTATTTTTTTAATAAATTAATAGATGTACAGTACTGTACAGTTAACAAGCACTTAGCCTATCCTAACACAGTTTTTAAAGCTGAAGGAGTGAGTTGAATTGTCTCCCTTTCACATAAAGGGAGCTAGCTCCCTTTATGTGAATGGAGCCTGCTAGAGAGGAGGGAGACAATTCAACTCACTCCTTAACTGTGTTAGGATAGGCTAAGTGCTTGGTAACAGTACAGTACTGTACATTTTTTTATTTATTATTACAAAAAAGTTATTTTTTTTAATTTTTATTTTAATGAGATGCGTTCGTAAGTCTGAAACGTCGTAAGTCGGGGCTGTCGTAAGTCGAGGACTACCTGTATTTTAAAAATAAGCTCATTATTTATGGCAGCAATGTCTGCTAAAAGTGAATGAGTATGGAATAACAGAGTAGACGACAGAGCTGGGTTTTAATGAACTTTTCACCCTTCTTACCTTTTCCTGGCTGCAGGAGGAGCGTCGCGTTCGGAATACGTACGAGAACGCAGAGAGCTCAGAGAGGGAGAAGTTCTCCTTGTTTTCAGCAGCCGTCAGGGAGAGCCATGAGAAGGAGAGGACAAGAGCAGAGCGCACAAAGAACTGGTCCATCATTGGCTCGGTGCTGGGAGCCCTGATTGGTGTCATGGGATCAACGTATATCAACCGCGTTCGCCTTCAGGTAAAAGTATGGGCTCCTACAGTGAGCATCAGTGTTTTCTCAATTTTCATTCAACCTTTATTTCTAAAGGGTAGTCTCATTGAGCCTCAGGGACTCATTTACAAGAGAAACCTGATTTTAACAAAGAGTGATGACAACAGTGGACAATCTTAAAGTGAAACTAAACCCTAATTTAACTTTTTTAGCTGAGAAACTCCCTAGAATGTGTTTAAAAGGTTTCATAGCACTATATCTGTGTGAATTTTCATGAAATTGTTGGTATTAGTTTAAATCGGCAATATTTGGTCTAAAAACGAGTATTCTGTAGTCCTATGGGTTGAACTGTGGTATTGCACCCTTATTTTCTCATTTGTTTACGATTCGCACAGTCATTAATTTTCGCACAATTTCGTCACATCCTCTGCTGCTGAGTATAAAAGTGGAGCCACTCCCCCGAGAAGGGCACTCCCCCTCCAGAGTTCAGGGGTTGGATTAGCGATTAGCAACATAGCATTAGCATTGATGAGCGAAGCTGTTCCAAGAATAGCTCTTCAAACTGATGTTCACCCACCCTTACACCATCAGGTTACAATCCGTTTGGAGGTGAGTACCATTTTACACCTTTCATTCCATAATTTATCTTTTGAGTATATGACGTGTTTCTTCATGTGCTGTGTGTACGTGCGGCCTGCAGCTTTGCTTTGTTGTGGCCCCACATAAGGTCGCGGCGTTTTCATCTGTTGCTGATCAACGTTAGTTTGTGTTGTAATTGTGTTTAAATGCTAAAAATCTAGTGTTTCTTATGAACACCGCAGAGTGTGTGAACTCTTATGAACTCGGATAAGGAAGACCGCGACATCAAAAAATAATGGAGACTAGCTGTTGGTAATTTTAGCTGTTGTACTAGTTACAATGTTTTAGACACGGTGTTCTTTTGCTGCAAATAATGTTGTGGATCAAAGGTATTTATAAAATAATATGTACTTGGTGAATGAGTATCATGGTGATCAGCTCTGTGCAGCAGTATTTATTTTGCACTGGGTCATCTGTTTGACAGATCAACAAGGTGAAAACAGTAATGTTTCTCAAGTATGTTTGTTTGTAAGGTGATTAAAATGTGTTGTTCTTTTTTATTTCCATGAGGCGTTCCACATCCAGGGAATCTCTGAGCCGTGCTTCACAGACATCAAGGAGACATGTTGACATGTCACTTTGGAGGTGACATGAGAGCTGATTCACCAGGTATTCATGTATTCATTACCAATGTTATGTATTCACTTTTGTAGCCCACCTTTACCCTCTGTCTGCAGGTATTAATATTATTATTTAATTATTATGTTTTATTTACAGTATTTATTTATTATTTTATTTATTACTTTTATTATGGCGGACATTATATAAAAAAAAGTTTAAAAAAAGTTTATCCATCCATCCATCCATTTTCTTCCGCTTATCCGGGGT
This sequence comes from Garcialebias charrua, assembly GCA_038048925.1. Lineage (NCBI taxonomy): Eukaryota > Metazoa > Chordata > Actinopteri > Cyprinodontiformes > Rivulidae > Garcialebias > Garcialebias charrua. The sequence continues at coordinate 22,552 of JBBPBX010033274.1, read as the reverse complement.
CGGGTCGCGGGGGTAGCAGCCTAAGTAGGGAGGCCCAGACTTCCCTCTCCCCAGCCACTTGGAGCAGCTCCTCTGGGGGAATCCCAAGGCGTTCCCAGGCCAGCCGAGAAACATAGTCCCTCCAGCGTGTCCTGGGTCTTCCTCTGGGTCTCCTCCCGGTGGGACATGCCCGGAACACCTCACCAGGGAGGCGTCCAGGAGGCATCCTAACCAGATGCCCGAGCCACCTCAACTGGCTCCTCTCGATGTGGAGAAGCAGCGGCTCTACTCCGAGTCCCTCCCGGATGACTGAGCTTCTCACCCTATCTCTAAGGGAGAGTCCAGCCACCCTGCGGAGAAAACTCATTTCAGCCGCTTGTATCCGAGATCTTGTTCTTTCGGTCACAACCCAAAGCTCATGACCATAGATGAGGGTGGGAACGTAGATCGATCGGTAAATTGAGAGCTTTGCCTTTCGACTCAGCTCTCTCTTCACCACGACAGACCGGTACAGCGCCCGCTTCACTGCGGACGCTGCACCTATCCGCCTATCGATCTCACGCTCCAGTTTTCCCTCATTCGTGAACAAGACCCCGAGATACTTAAACTCCTCCACTTGGGGCAGGACCTCCTCCCCGACCCGGAGAGGGCATGCTACCCTTTTCCGGCTCAAGACCATGGCCTCGGATTTGGAGGAACTGATCCTCATCCCGGCCGCATCACATTCAGCTGCAAACCGCTCCAGTGAAAGCTGTAGATCACGATCTGATGAAGCCAATAGGACCACATCATCTGCAAAAAACAGAGAAGCGATTCTAAGGCCACCAAAACGGATCCTCTCAACACCTTGGCTGCGCCTAGAAATTCTGTCCATAAAAGTTATGAACAGAATCGGTGACAAAGGGCAACCTTGGCGGAGTCCAACTCTCACCGGAAACGAGCCTGACTTACTGCCGGCAATGCGGACCAAGCTCTGACACCGGTCGTACAGGGACCTAACAGCCCATATCAATGGGCCTGGTACCCCATACTCCCGGAGTACCCCACAGAACCCCCCGAGGGACGCGGTCGAATGCCTTTTCCAAGTCTACAAAGCACATGTAAACTGGTTGGGCAAACTCCCACGCACCCTCCAGGACCCTGTTGAGGGTGTAGAGCTGGTCTAGTGTTCCACGACCAGGACGAAAACCACACTGCTCCTCCTGAATCCGAGGTTCGACTATCCGACGGACCCTCCTCTCCAGAACCCCTGAATAGACCTTACCAGGGAGGCTTAAGAGTGTGATCCCTCTATAGTTGGAACACACCCTACGGTCCCCCTTTTTGAATAGGGGAACCACCACCCCAGTCTGCCAATCCAAGGGAACTGCCCCCGATGTCCACGCGATATTGCAGAGTCGCGTAAGCCAACACAACCCCACAACATCCAGAGCCCTAAGGAACTCAGGACGAATCTCATCCACCCCCGGAGCCTTGCCACCGCGGAGCTTTTTAACCACCTCGGCGACCTCCGCACCAGAGATTGGAGAGCCCGATCCAAAGTCCCCAGGCTCCGCTTCCTCAGTGGAAGACGTGCCAGTAGGATTGAGGAGGTCTTCGAAGTATTCCGCCCACCGACTCACAACATCCCGAGTTGAGGTCAACAGCACGCCATCCCCACCATAAATGGTGTTGGTCGCGTACCGCTTTCCCCCCCTGAGACGCCGGATGGTGGACCAGAATCGCCTCGAAGCCGTACGGAAGTCATTCTCCATGGCCTCTCCGAACTCCTCCCACGCCCGAGTTTTTGCCTCAGCAACCACCCGAGCCGCATGCCTCATCCCGGCCGCATCGCATTCAGCTGCAAACCGCTCCAGTGAAAGCTGTAGATCACGAGCTGATGAAGCCAATAGGACCACATCATCTGCAAAAAACAGAGAAGCGATTCTAAGGCCACCAAAACGGATCCTCTCAACACCTTGGCTGCGCCTAGAAATTCTGTCCATAAAAGTTATAAACAGAATCGGTGACAAAGGGCAACCTTGGCGGAGTCCAACTCTCACCGGAAACGAGCCTGACTTACTGCCGGCAATGCGGACCAAGCTCTGACACCGGTCGTACAGGGACCTAACAGCCCATATCAATGGGCCTGGTACCCCATACTCCCGGAGTACCCGCCACAGAACCCCCCGAGGGACGCGGTCGAATGCCTTTTCCAAGTCTACAAAGCACATGTAAACTGGTTGGGCAAACTCCCACGCACCCTCCAGGACCCTGTTGAGGGTGTAGAGCTGGTCTAGTGTTCCACGACCAGGACGAAAACCACACTGCTCCTCCTGAATCCGAGGTTCGACTATCCGACGGACCCTCCTCTCCAGAACCCCTGAATAGACCTTACCAGGGAGGCTTAAGAGTGTGATCCCTCTATAGTTGGAACACACCCTACGGTCCCCCTTTTTGAATAGGGGAACCACCACCCCAGTCTGCCAATCCAAGGGAACTGCCCCCGATGTCCACGCGATATTGCAGAGTCGCGTAAGCCAACACAACCCCACAACATCCAGAGCCCTAAGGAACTCAGGACGAATCTCATCCACCCCCGGAGCCTTGCCACCGCGGAGCTTTTTAACCACCTCGGCGACCTCCGCACCAGAGATTGGAGAGCCCGATCCAAAGTCCCCAGGCTCCGCTTCCTCAGTGGAAGACGTGCCAGTAGGATTGAGGAGGTCTTCGAAGTATTCCGCCCACCGACTCACAACATCCCGAGTTGAGGTCAACAGCACGCCATCCCCACCATAAATGGTGTTGGTCGCGTACCGCTTTCCCCCCCTGAGACGCCGGATGGTGGACCAGAATCGCCTCGAAGCCGTACGGAAGTCATTCTCCAACTCTCTTCACCAACGTTATATTTGTTTTAGTATTTATATATATTTTAAGGCTTTAGAAACCTTTCCCACACTCTTGCAATGTTCTAAACTCTTAAATCTACATCATTTTAACAACATACGTACATGCGTACTTCAAAAACGTATTGATTTTTCATAACTATTCCACAGAACCCACTTTTTCAAAATGCCCAAAATTTCTGTTTTAGAATGAAAATGGCCATAAAAGAATATGGAAGAAAAGCTGCTTATGTCAATTTTTCAATATTTATTTCAAATTTTTTGCAGATGACATTGGTGCTCACATGAATGTTGGAAGAACCTACAAGAACCTGAACAGATCTAAAGAGGCAGAAGAAGCTTATTTAGTTGCCAAATCACTCATGCCACAGGTATCTCATATCACATGCAGTTCATTCCCGTACAAGTTACTCAATACGTCCATGCCTTCAGAAAGCTGCCTTTATCATTGTTTAACTGGCATGTTTTTATGTTTCTGTTTTGGTGTGTTTGTAGCTGTTGTTTGTGCCTCCTTCTAGAGAAATTCAGCCGAATGATCCTGCTGCACGCAACACATTATTACCAAGTACTGACCACCTAAAAGCCAGTTTTAGCATGAACATGCTACTGGACTTTTTCGATTGCATAGGCTCTTTTGGAATTACTTTCAGAAGTTGCCGCACCTGCCTAATTACAGTGGAACGTTTTAGCAGCTAAAGCTAAATGTTGCATCCTGCTTTCAAAACTATCAATGTTATATTCACAGCCATTAGATTTTCTCTGTAAGAAGGTTGAGTCAGGTCCTCTGGATGGATTCTTCTTTGTTGAAACGTTTCATCTTTCATCCAAAAAAGACTTCTTGAGTCTGAAACACAGCAACCAACTCAGTCTCATAATAACAGTTTAATGATGGATAGGTTCTTTTAACACAAATGGCTTCCCTCACCCCTCTCTCAAACCAGCGTTCCTCTCTATCAAGGATGTGAACATCTTCATCCCTGAAAGAGTGACCGCTAGTTTTTGCCTCAGCAACCACCCGAGCCGCATGCCGCTTGGACTGCCGGTACCTATCTGCTGCTTCCGGGGTCCCACAGGCCAAAAAGGCCCAATAGGACTCCTTCTTCAGCTTGACAGCATCCCTCACCGCCGGTGTCCACCACCGGGTTCGAGGGTTGCCACCACGACAGGCACCAACAACCTTGCGGCCACAACTCCGATAAGCTGCCTCGACAATAGAGGCGCGAAACATGGCCCACTCGGGCTCAATGTCCCCCGCCTCCCTCGGAACGTGTTCAAAGCTCTCCCGGAGGTGGGAGTTAAAGCTCCGTCTTACGGGAGACTCTGCCAGACGTTCCCAGCAGACCCTCACAATACGTTTGGGTCTGCCAGGTCTGACCGGCATCCTCCCCCACCATCGGAGCCAACTCACCACCAGGTAGTGGTCAGTTGACAGCTCCGCCCCTCTCTTCACCCGAGTGTCCAGGACATGCGGCCGCAGATCAGATGAGACGACAACAAAGTCGATCATTGAACTACGACCTAGGGTGTCCTGGTGCCAAGAGCACATATGGACACCCTTATGCCTGAACATGGTGTTCGTTATGGACAATCCATGACGAGCACAGAAGTCCAACAACAGAACACCACTCGGGTTCAGCAGAACAAGGGAGTCCCCAGGAGGCGCACCCTCCAATACCCCCTCCAAGGACTCCAAAAAGGGTGGGTAATCTGCGCTGCCGTTCGGCGCATAGGCACAAACAACAGTCAGAGCCCGTCCCCCCACACGTAGGCGAAGGGAGGCTACCCTCTCGTTCACCGGGGTGAACCCCAACGTACAGGCACCAAGATGGGGGGCAACAAGTATGCCCACTCCTGCTCGGCGCCTCTCACCAGGGGCAACTCCAGAGTGGAAGAGTGTCCAACCCCTCTCAAGGAAACTGGTTCCAGAGCCAGAGCCATGCGTTGAGGTGAGTCCGACTATTTCTAGCCGGAACCTCTCAACCTCACACACTAGCTCAGGCTCCTTCCCCACCAGAGAGGTGACATTCCATGTCCCAATGGCCAGCTTCTGTAGCCGAGGATCAGACCGCCAGGGTCCCCGCCCTCGGCCACCACCCATTCCACAATGCACCCGACCCCTTTGGCCCCTCCCACAGGTGGTGAGCCTATGGGAAGGGGGACCCACGTCTCCTCTTCGGGCTGTGCCCGGCCGAGCTCCATGGGTGAAAGCCCGGCCACCAGGCGCTCGCCAACGTGCCCCTCCTCCGGGCCTGGCTCCAGAGTGGGGCCCCGGTGACCCGCGTCCGGGCGAGGGAACATTGTTTCCATTTATATTACTCATCATAAGGGGTCTTGTGGGCTGCGCTTTGTCTCGTCCCTCACCTAAAAAAAGTTTATGTACCATTAATTCTTGTTTATTTGTTCATTGCTACCTGTCCCAACATTTTGGGGATTTGTTGACACTGTGAAATTTTGAATCAACATTTCTCTCCATTAAAATGTTACATTTACTCAGATTAAACTTTTGATCTTTTCTCTTTTCAGGACTGCAAATATCCAGGGTCGGGATGGAGTGAGTGGGAAATCGACCGCTGCATCGTGTCCCAGATTTGTCCTCATGCATGAGGCAAAAAATAAAGAAAGAAAGAAATTGATTACAAAAACTAGTTGTTTATGATTCATTTTATTAACAGTAAGTTAAAGGAGAAATGAAAAGTGTTTTTAAGCTAATAGTAGTCTAATGAAAAGCATAAAATAAGCTTGTTGAGAAATTTTCACAAGTCAAAAATGTCATCCTAACTCAAATTTAGACTTTGCAAAGTGAAAAAATTCTCATCTGGTGTTTTTGACCCCCCTCCTCCTGCCTGCTCTCCGTCCCCTGAATATGACGTAGGCAGTGCAACGAGTCGTCCCTCATACAGTAATATTAGTGTGTGTATCTAGTTGTGGACAAAAAGGTTTCAGTGTGTAGCAATTAGGGATGCAGCAAAAAAAATCTATTTTTTAAAGAATCAAGATTCTTAGTCCTGGCGATTCAGAATCGATTCTAAAAGCCCCAAAATCGATTTTAAAACTTTTTTTAAATTTTATATTGTATTTTTACCGCTCCTGTGCATTCGGCCGCTGTAGAATTTTGGCCGTGTAGGGCCACCGTAGTTAGTTAGCCAGGCAGCTCCCAGAGCCTGCTAGCAAGGAGGGAGACAGCATGTTTCAACTTGCTCCTTCATCTTTAAAAATCATTTTAGATCCTACTATGTTCTGGGGAAGACAGAGCTTAACAAGACATTGGTAACTGTTTCAGGACATTTTCAACACCCCCACTTCCACGTTAGCATACGGCGCTAGCATGCTAACGTTAGCATACGGCGCTAGCATGCTAACGTTAGCATGCGGCGGCTAACGCACGGCTATTCGTATTTCCAGGATAGAAATGCCCATTAATGCACTAAATCACCAAACTGTTTTTGACAAACTAAAGTGATATCCTTCAGATTCAAAAAAGTCTTCTGCTTCCATTTTAAATTTGATTTGATTTGATTTGATTTGATGTTTATTCATTCATTTTAAAAGAACAATATGTAGCCGGACGGGTATGATTAAAAATAGGAACTTTAGTTTAAAAAAATAAATAATCTAGTTTAAAAAATAATCTTTAATAAAAGAAAGTGATTTTGGTTAAAAACTTTACTAAAAATTACCCTTCAGGCACGTAGACCTGTTGCAGATGAGGCTTGAGACAATTTCACGCACACACACCTTAAATTGCACAGTAGTTTAATTAATTAAAATCCTATTTAAAATATTTACAGTTTAAAAAAGGCAGTTAAAGTTCAGTTCAGAATAAAAGTGCAATTCAGAAATACAATACAATACAAAATATGTTAAAAGGGAAAAACCCCACACACAGTCCCTCTCAGTAGTTCCAGAGTCCACCCTGGTGTAATCCGCTGCACCTGGAGACGCCACTCCAACCGACACCTGACCTGTGTGAATGGTTGAGCTGGCATCAGTCGGCTTCAGCTCGGCCCGCAGGACGCGTGACGTGACCCACGCCACGCCGTCCAGACAGCGGGCCCCAAACAGTCCCAGGACCAGCAGGCAGGCAAGGGACGACCCGGAAGGGGAGCAGAACCAGTCGGGACAATCAATCCGGACCACAGCACAGTCACACGGCCACGAACAAACAGGGAACAGGACGGTCGCCAAAGGACAAACAGCAGCAGCTACCANAAAGACCGGAAACACATGATCGGTAGGTACAGCTCACGTTGGATCTGTCTAGGGCGCAGAAATCTGCGCCCAGCATCTTCCCATTGTTTTGTAACGTCGTGGAATAACTGCGCATGCGCCATTTATAATGAGAGTCTATGGATAAATGGTAATTGGAGCTTACTTATAAAGTATAGCGCTTTCCAGCCCCCTAGGAGGGGCCCCAAAGCGCTTTACAGTACCAGCCATACACCCATTCATACACACATTCATACACCGGTAGCGGTAGACTGCCATGCAAGGCGCCATCCAGTCCTACCGGGAGCAACTCAGGGTTAAGTGTCTTGCCCAGGGACACAACGAGGTATGTAATGACCGGGGATTGAACCCCGGACCTTCCGGTCCTGAGCCGGATACCCTGCCTCTACACCATCTCGGATAATAGTCATGCGCCCCCAGGACCGGAAATACGTTACCAATCAGAAATTCTTTTTTGAACCAAACAATATAACTCATCATTACTCATAAAATATTTATCCTACACAACTAAAAACATATATGCATATATTTCGAAATATTTCTATTTTATTATTTCATTTATAATAAAAAAAAAAAATCAAGTCTTCAATGCAAAATGGTGAATAGCTCCAGAAGTTCCAGTGGGGCGGCGCCCTAGCGCCCTCTATTGGTCGGCCGCCCCTGGTAACTACTAAATTTTACTTACCATCTTGGCAGAACAGCAGCTGATCGGTTCTGCTCCGACTTGGTTCAATTTCGGCAGACATACCCTGCTGGTTCTGGTCGGCTCTCTGGCTCGGGGTAGGGGTTGTGGGCTCCAGAGAGAACGCCGGACCTACGACTGTGCATCCCTACTCGGAAGTCCTCGTGGGCTGGCTACCAGCTCTCGGATTCACCGATGGGTCCGGAGATCCGGTTCTGCTCCAGTTCTGGTCCTGTTCCGTGTGGCTCTCTGCATCTGCTGGGCGCTGACGTCACTGTAAAATACCAAATTTTTTCTGATCGGATCAAAACTTTCCTTCTACAAATTTCGGCAGAAGGCAATGGAGCTTCTGGGTGGGGCACTGTTGGCTTCTGGCAAATATAGTCCTTATGAGCGGCGATACAGCGTTAGCTTATTGAGAGAAAACTACAAAATGTCAGCGCCTGTCCGAAGTATTTTATTTTTTCGTTAACTTTTTACAGAACAGTACTGTTCCAATCACGTGAGTAATATTAAAGTTGACAATCGTGTCATGCACAATTTTTTTCTTATGCTCAGTCTTACTTTGAAAAACTGCGAAAGAGCGAGTCCACAAAAGTCAAACCATGAAGTAGCGAGGGACTACAGTACTGTATAATCCAAATGAACCATCTGTATGTCGTTCACCTTCCCCTATAAACAAATTTAAACCAGTAAGATCAGTGAACAAGATGCATTTGTATTGTATTCAAACTTGGTTAGGCTTGACAGTCTTTGGTGTCATTTTGCTATATTTTAAAGAATAAAAAAAGACGCTAGATTTGGCATGTAAACTTTGATTTTAATTAATTGCCTGTGTACCACACAGTTTTGTTCGCTGTTAGACAAACACGTTGCCGTGAGGCCTAGTCGGATGAATTCTCTCATGGTCATGATCTCATGATTACTGCTAAGATTCAGCTGTGTTGTAAGATATTAAAAAATAGGTTGCATATCCTTAGGGCTACAGATTTTGTAATGCATTGACAAGGCAAGCAGAATGCATTAACTCACCAGTGTATTCATATATTCACGTAATTATTTTCAAGGAAGCACAGACGAATTTCTCTTGCAGAAGATCAAACTACAGGGCATTGTAATCCTTGTGCTCAACTAAACTAGAAAAAGGGGAAATAATTTTTTTTTTTTAATGTATGGAACAAATATTAGGCAAACAACACATTGTAAACTCATTAAACAATATTGCCCTAAAGATTAGAGTTTTCTGAGAAGGGAATGAAGAGGTGGGTTGAAAATGATTACAAAAATGATGCAACAAGGTAGTGAAGATTTCAGACAAGTGTTTTGAGTTAAATGTGATTGTTATTTGATTCAACAAGCATTTATTTTTGAAGCAGCATTTTTTTAAAGAGTGGGTGAGTACCCACTTAAAGACTAACAAAATAATAATAATAATAAATCCCAAAGGTAGCATCAAAGTTCATGCTCAATAATCCAGGTATAAAATCCAACAATGTTCAGTCTGGACAGTTTCTTTTTTTCTGAGACTTTTCATCCTTCACCCAAAGGACATCATCAATCTGAGAAGCCACCAAACTAAACCGATTCCCACAAACAGCATACTCCATGGTGGGGAAAAAACAGTTTGCTGGTGCTAAGATGGCTTCCGGGGCCCACCCTCTCCCTCATCAACTCACTCTGAGACAGTCACGCCAAAGAAGTTCAAAACACCAAAGTTCATGCTCAATAATCCAGGTATAAAATCCAAAGGTAACATGTTTTTCCAGAATTCCTAACAGGTCACGTTTGAAAAAGAAATCACCTCACTGTTGAGAGATGTCAACATTATTCAACCAATTTTGGTGGAACATGAAAATAAATGTTCAGAATCAAAGCAGCATTAAAAATAATTTTTATTTCAACTTTGAGAATCTCAATATCGCCAAGGGCTTTTGTTCAGGCTTTTCAAAGCTCAATGTTCCAGTGCACTTTATTATTCAATCAAAGTAGTTTACTGCTGCAACTACACACATTCATATAAAACTGGTTAAGTAACAGAAAATACACATAAAAGTTTAATACTGTTCAGTAATAAATCATAAGTGTACTTGGGGCACTTCTCACATACGGTATGTAAAATAAAGAAAAAGCATCTCAGTATGTCAAAAGCATCACGGTCACAGGAAGTGTATTGTTCTAGTTATAAAGGTGGACGTTTTCAGCAAGTTTTCCTGCTAAAATACTTTTTTCAGCCTGCGTCATCTTTAGACACACACCACAGAACAACCATATTGGATTTATTATATCTGTCTCCAAAACATGAATTTGTTGTAATTGTGATGACAAACTCCTCATGCTAGATTAGTGTTTGCTGTTATGTCATCAGAGCGTTCCTCCCGAGCGGCTTGCTAATGAATTCTGCTGAAATCTTAGCCCTCCCAGAAGCACACAGACTTCCACAAAGGCACACTTGCACACATGCACATCCCTAGTATAATAAAAAGCTCTGTGCAACAACACGCCAAATCCACCATGGCTTTCATGTTATTGAGTTTTTGTCTTCCGGAAATGAAAAAGGGGTCTGCTTTTTTTTTTCTTTGCTTGTTTTACTAAACAGGGATATTTTAAATATTTACATTAAAATTAGCCTTCTTTGGAGGAATCAGAATCAGGATAGCTTTATTATCATTGCACTGAAGTACAGCAAGATTATGTCCGTACAGTCATCCGAAAGATGGGCGGAGTGCACGTTGCTGCTGCTGCTAAGAGTGCAGCTCTTATGGTGCATCCACACCGAACGGCTTTTCAACTGCAGGAGCGTCCAGTTTACATGCAAAGTCAATGGGGGACGCGCCTCCAGGCGCGTCTTGGCGTCGAGCGTCACGTCACGTGCGTGTTGAGCGTGCTGGAAATCGTTTTCCGTGCACGTGAACCCGCGTCAGCCTCCAAAGCACGCGTTGATTTAGCTGAAGATTTCGCCGTTCAAACGTTCAAACGCCGTTCAACTCGTGTGTCAACCAATCAGGGAGAGTCGGGGGGAGGAGAGAGGGGGAGAGTCCGCTATGTGACGCGGAAACGAGGGGACGGGTATTGCGCAACTATGTGACGTATTGTTTGTGGGACACAGAAAAAACCCGCGAAGTCGTGTACTATGGAAGAGAAACTCATTGTAGCTGTGTGTTCGCGACAAGTCCTTTACGACCAGTCAAGTCTGCTCTACAGAGACAGAAATAAAAAGGTCCTTGCCTGGCGGAGTGCAGTGAGGAACTCGGTATACCGGTAAGCTCCCCCCCCCCCCCGCCGCCACGCCGCCGCAGCTTCGCGTTCTGGTCTGGACACCACTGGGTCCAGTGCGTCCACTTGCGTGCGTGACGAGCTTTTTTGCCGTTGAAAAGCCGTTCGGTGTGGACGTACCATTATGCTGAATCCTCCCCAAACGCTTTTCGCGCAGCCGAAGCAGCCACTTTACATTGAAAGTCTATGTGGCCGACTGGCCGCGCATCTTGGAGCAGCGGGGCATGACGCGGCGCGTCTTCAGCATTTCAAGCAGCGCAGCAGCACCCGGCAGTCCCTTTTCACGCACGCGCGCAGCCGAGCAGCCGAGCAGCAGGAAGCAAGAATATTCTTGCTTCTGCTGCTCGCAGCGTCGCAGCAACCAATCGGGAGAGACTCTGCTATTGTGATGACGCAACGACGACGGGACTTTCTGTGGACGAAAACAGCCTCCGGTAGGAAAACCTGGCATTTTTAAAGTTGCTGCTGTCCACTCGAGCGTACATCACCCCAAACATTAAAAAAAGTTTTAATCTCAACAAAGACTTTTGGAGTTGCAGTTCGGCTCATAGAAAACCCACTCAAATAGTAACGAGGCTCACGTGAAGCTGATTTTATCTGCTCAGTGCACAGAAAAACAACACTATCTGACCGGGAAGGGAGCCGCACGCTGCTCCCACTGCGCGTCTTCAGTGGAAACAGACATCTGTTGACAAGCAGCAAACACGGTGCCTTGGGAGCTTTTTGATGCGTTTAGTGAGGACCAGTTATTATTCTTTCAATAGGAAAGAATAGGCGATCATTCATCAAGATTAACGCCCGGAAGGCCGGAAGATTAACGCCCGGAAGGCCTCTGGTCCTGACAACATACCTGGTCGTGTGCTGAAGGACTGTGCAGGGGAACTCGCAGCGGTCTTCACGGACATCTTTAACATCTCACTGAGCCAGGCCATCGTCCCCACCTGTTTCAAAGCCACCACCATCATCCCTGTCCCAAAGAAGGCAACGCCCGCATGCCTCAATGACTATCGCCCAGTAGCACTCACCCCCATCCTGATGAAGTGCTTTGAACGGCTAGTCATGAAAAGCATCACATCTGTCCTCCCTGACTCCCTGGATCCCTTCCAATTTGCATACCGACCTAATCGCTCAACCGACGATGCCATCTCCTCTGCCCTTCACACAGCTCTCACACATCTGGACACGAAGGACTCCTATGTTAGAATGTTGTTCATCGACTTCAGCTCGGCATTTAACACCATCATCCCCCAACAGCTCATCCATAAACTGGACAGTCTGGGGCTGAACACCTCAATGTGTAACTGGCTGCTAGACTTCCTGACCGGGAGACCACAGACAGTACGGATCGGGAGTAACACATCTAGCACCATCACATTGAACACAGGGGCCCCACAAGGATGTGTGCTGAGCCCCCTTCTATTCACCCTGCTAACACATGACTGCACACCATCGTACAGCTCCAACCACTTCATCAAGTTTGCGGATGACACAACAGTGGTAGGTCTCATCAGCAACAACGATGAGACGGACTACAGGAACGAGGTGAGCCGCCTGGCCTTGTGGTGCGGACACAACAATCTCACTCTCAACGTGGAGAAGACAAAGGAGATTGTTGTGGACTTCAGGAAGAGGGATGCCCAACATCCTCCTCTGACCATCAACAGCACCGCAGTGGAGAGAGTGGACAGCACCAAGTTCCTGGGAGTGCACGTCTCAAAGGACCTGTCCTGGAGCAGGAACACTGCAGCACTGGCAAAGAAGGCTCACCAGCGTCTCTACTTTCTCCGCAAGCTGAAAAGGGCTGGAGCTTCAACCCCCATCATGAGCACCTTCTACAGAGGTGCCATAGAAAGTGTCCTGACCAGCTGCATCACTGTGTGGTTTGGTGCATGTACTGCATCCTGCCGCAAGAGCCTCCAGCGCATTGTGAGAGCAGCTGAGAAGATCGTGGGCACCTCCTTGCCCTCACTGCAGGACTTACACAGCAAACGCCTCACTCGGAAAGCCCACCGCATGGCAGGTGATCCCACACACCCACTACACAGCTGCTTCAGACTGCTGCCATCAGGAAGGAGACTGAGGAGTCTCCAGGCTCGAACCAGCAGACTGAGAGACAGCTCTGTTCATCAGGCAGTCAGAATGCTAAACACTCTGCCTGCTCTGCCTCCCCTCCCATTTGAACTGCCTTAACACTAAAACTTTCTCACATACTATCACTCAACACAAAGTTTTTAACACTAGACTCTGTGTCACCAAACGGGTTTTCACTAAACTCTCGGTCATGTGCTCATACAGTTTGCACTACTTCTCATACTTGCACTAATGTCTGTATTACATCACTGCCTATAATCATAATACTGTTTACATTCTCTGTTTACATTTATTAATACTGTTTACTTTTATTACTACTGCTTACATGTAATTACTACTGTTTACATTTATTTACACTACTCTAATATCTACACCACTGCTGGTACATATACAGTGTGCTCTGAACGGTCTTATTTAGGGATGCCCAATGTGCCTTACTGCATATGCCACTTTTTGCCTCTACAACAACATCAACTACTACCTCATACATATACTGTGTACATTGACTCATACGCTGCTTTGCCACTTTGCAAATGTCAATGCTAGAAACCTTTAGTTTATTTTAGTTATACTTTTTATACTCTTTTTTTATACCACTATGCAAAAAAAAAAAAAAAAAAACAACTCAGGACAGTGTTAGTTTTACTATTTTTATGCTTATGTCTATTATTATATGTTTCAGTGTTTCAATGTTTAGATGTTTACTGTTGCACCGAGGGACTGAGAGAAACGCAATTTCGGTCCTGTGTATGTCCTGCACTGTACATATTGCAGATCTGACAATAAAGTTGACTTTGACTTTTGACTTTGACTTTGAGGAAAGGGGAAAGAGCGTGAGGAAAGGATAGTGGTATTACAAAAAAAGATCTCTTCCCACCTTGTCCTTGTCAGGACACAATTTAAGACATTAAAAAAACCTCTACCAGCAAGCACATTTTATGGACACATTACATATGCATTTGAGGACAAGACGGTGAGATTTGTCCACGAAACACTTCCAGATAGCTCCATAGTCCTGATAAGATGTTGGTATCAGCCAGTACAGCTCTGATAAGCATTCACAGAAGTTCGTGGGCGGGTTTGCGCAGGGGATAGAGCAGAGCATGGGGCTGTTAGCAGAATGATTACCTTCATGGCAGCATAGGATCTCAAGTGATTTGTTAGTTTGGAGTATGTGTTTGGGATGACTCTGAGCTACTACCACACCAAATTTTGGCTCAGCGTGAACGGCAGGCCAAAGTACAGCTGTTAAATGTGTTTGGTAAGGTTGATCAGCTGTGGCAGCCATCTTGAGTGAGGTTTACTCCTAAATGTAAAGAGTTGTAGAGGTATCCAACAAAGTTCAGTCAGGTCCTCTGGATAGTTTATTTTCTTTTTTTCTTCTTCTTTTTTTTTTGCTGTTGAGATGTTTTGTCCTTCATCCAAAGGACTTCTTCAGTCCGAGGAGCCACAACAAACTCGGTCCCACAAGCAGTATACTCGCATAGTGGACCGACCATTTTGCTGGTGATAAGATGGTTTCTGGGGCCCGCCCTCTTCCCCGTTGAGTCCTCTGAGGCAGCCATAGCCAAAGTGGTTCAGAACATCAAAGTTCATGCAAGATCCAGCCAGGTAGAAAATCCAACAAAGTTCAATCAGTTCATCTGGAAAGTTTCTATTTTTGTTGAAACATTTCACCCTTCATCCAAAAGACTTCATCAGTCTGAGAGGAGCCACAACAAACTCAGTCACACAAGCAGCACACTCACAAAGTGGACCAACCAGTTTGATGGTGGTTCCCTTATCAGTCAGTCTCTCGGTGCAACATACTTGCTATGGGAATTGCGCCCCCGCACGATTACCTGAAGGAATACAATCACGCCTTTACGGCTAGGGCATCAACGTCGCGCCAGAGGCCCCGCCCTCAGGCTCTGGGTATTTAAGCGACTGATGCCCATCCATCTTTCTCTTATTTTCCCTTCACCTCGCTTAAACCTGAACTACCTCTCTTCGCAGGACTTCTCTGTTGCTTCATTGCTCAACCAGAGGTGAGCTTGCTCCCTACACAGAGTGCACAGAGAATTATTCCTGCGTACTGCTGGACTAGCGAAAGCTAGTCCGGCACATTTTCTCTAACCCTGAAGTATTTTCTTCTCCTCTCTCCACAGACTGCTTCGCTCGACTGCGCTAACTGCGTCACACCGCTACCCCTGCTAATTCGAAGCGGGTTAGCCAGCGAAAGCGTCACGACGGAGGAGACGTCTAAACAAATTAAAAGAAAAAGGATTCTGGAAGGACTTGCTTGCCTTATCTCGGACATGCCTCCAGAGAAAGGAAAGCTAAAGACAAGACTTACAAGGAAAACTAGCAGGACGGCGAGCCCAACTTCGCGCGCCTGTCCCGGCGACGGACACCCATGAGGCCTGTCCAGTCTGCCTGGGAATGTTACACGCAAAAACAGCGCTGGACGCGCCCGACTTTTGCCCACACTGCAGCCAGATGCTGGCTGCGGTGCTGCGGTACCGGGTTGACCTCGTCGCCAAGGCCATGGGCACCCCAGCTGTGTCAGCGGATACAGACACCACTGAGCCCCTCACTCCCACGCTGGAGCTCGAGAACATGGCTCTACACGACAGCACACGAGTCGAATGGGGTGACAACCCTGACGTGCTAGCTCCTATGGTGGATTTAACAGTCGAATTCGACACTTGAGGCATGATGAACGAGGACGAGATCTCGATTTCAGCTTCAGGCAAATTTTCCGCGGAGGACGCAGACGTCGAACTGGAGGAACAGGGAGAAGACCTCTCCCAGACCCCGGTACCTGTGCTCCCAGAAACTGACTTTTCCACCCCTGCTCTGTTCGACCTGTGCCACAGAGCAACGGACGCGCTGCACATCCCATGGCCAGAGCCTCCGCCTCGTCAACAGATCACGAGGCTGGCAGGAAATTATTTTTACTCAAAGCAGCAGGCCGCCACGAGGCAAAGGATGCCCGTGTTCCCGGACTTCCTCACAGAACTAACTCGCACCTGGCCTTAACCCAGAGCTCCCATGCTCCTACCACTTTCACAGTTCCTCGACGTGGACGGGATGAGGTGGGAATAGCCAACGTGCCTCAAATTGAGGACACGCTGGCATCTCACCTGGCTCCCAAGTCATCCGAGACAAAACCAACTCTTCCCAGCAAAGCTTGTCGAGCCTCGGCTTCTCTTCTCGAGAAATGCTACAGAGCTCAGGGACTTGCGGTGCGCGCCATGAACGCGTCCGCGTTGATGCAGGCTTACCTAGCTGAAAAACTGCAACAGCTCCAGGTAACAACGGACAAGCAAGCTGCCACTGACTTGCTGGATGAGGCCCACAGGGCAACAGACTTCGTGCTCCGCATGATGGGGACAGCCGCTGTTGCTTAGGGCAGAGGCATGGCGGAAGTGGTTATCGCAATACGCCATCTGTGGATGACTTTAACGGATCTCCCCGAGGGACAAAAGGTGCTGAAGGATAAATCACCATTATATACGTTATTATGATTAAACCTATATACTCATTCACAACTGTGTTTCATGTAATCACAAAGGTTTTATACAATCATGTTTAGACGCTTAAATGCACTGTGCACATGTTAATCTTACCGGTGTGCAGCTTTGAGCAAGACCTGCAGCTTGGGGCAACTCTCGGAGGCCAACACGTCCCACAGGGGGGAAGGGCAAAGCAGACACAGAATTTGGCTGAAATAACAGGTACATCTTTAGTATAAACACATACACTTAGTTTATGCAACACACTTAGTTCATGACACAGAATGTGCCACAGGAGAAACATAAATGTCAAAGGAAACTAGTTTGAATCTAAACTCTTCTTAGCTTATGCTTAAACAAAGAGGCACACACAATCTGATGCAGGTCACTGCAGAGAGACCTTGGCCCGGCTATAAATCTCAGTCGCTGTGGCAACCATCGCTATCAGTTCGCCTGACCAATCACACAACAGAAGGAGCCCAAAACATTTTATGATATCTCACAGCAGAGGAGTGAGCTGGCATTCCTTGACGAGACTTCGAGCGACAGGTCTGTTCAACGAATCCTCCGATCGTATATGCATATAGATCAAATGATGTCTGCTTATTCTGTTAACCTGTATCTTTTTCAATAAATCATATTTGCTTCAAGAGACGCCTGGCTCATTTGAACACCCAAACTGAAATTCCTTCAGTTCCTTTTCTCCACCACTCGATAGAGCCGACGGGATTATTTCGAAAAGCTTTGGATCGAATTCAGACCAAGCTGGACCAAAGGCGCAAACAGGCTGAAGCTCTCCGGGTGGGCATTCCCAGGAGAAGCTTCGCCCCCCCAAGGGAGTCTGCTGGAGGCAGACCTGCGCAGCCTCGACACCGCTCGGCAACGCGTGCCCCACCGCAGAAGCGGCCGGCCTACGAGGATGAGCATCGGCAGAGACCACCGCCGGGCCAACCTCGTACCGAGCACGCATGGAGCAAAAACAGGTTTGTCCCCCGCCAGGCGTCAGACACAGGGCCTCCTCGGCGAACCGGGATGACAGACAAAAACGTGCCTGATGAACCAGGTTCGTATCTTGACTTTACACGGTCACCCGCCCAAGCGGTACGGGGAATGATCCGTTCATATCCAGACTTTATTTGTAGCACGGTACAAATTGCTGGTAACTTTGTTGCATGCACAAATCATGTTTTTCCTGCTGTGAGTGACATAAAATCAAACATGTCGTTACACTTAAGCACGAATAAAGCTCAAAAAACAGTTCCTCTCTGTTTTATTGACTCAAAAAAAAAGCAACAAACACAAGTAACTTCAGCAGAACAGGTCCCTCTGGCCTGCCAGCCATCATAAAGGGAGGGGACCTTCCCCCCCCCCTCCCTCACGGCTCACGGGGTGTTAGCATAATCAATAAACCCCGGCAGGGTGCCTCTGCTCCGTCTGTAGAGGACAGGCACAGAGGCGTCTGCAAGCAGGCCCCCCACCCCTCATGGAGACAGGTGAGGGGGATCACGTGCTCCAGCCCCCGCTCCATTGTGAATGACGGGGCGGCCAATACACTAACCAAGCAACACGTGACATGTCCGCGCCTCAGGGAGACGCGCCGACAGAATCTAACGACGGGCGGGGCACGTCAGATGCCCACAGGCGACCACTAGCTTCACACGTTCACAAAAGCAATTGTGTTCAGGCTGGTGTGTGTGTAAACAGCTCAGAGCTGAATCAGATTCCTCTTCCTGTTATTCGAAGGGAACTGGGCTCCTTATCACCAAACAATTTAAAGTCTGCCAAACACAAAGAATTATCTCCACGTTCTCACGTTACAGCTATACCTTTATTATTAATGAGTGACACGCAATGTCCAAGCAGTGATCCCGCAGCACGTGACCTTTCTCACTGTATTGGTCCAGCTCTGCTTTTAAACAGTATCCCCCCAACGGGTGAAACACAGACCCTGGCCGGTTTGCCTGGTTCCAACGCTCTGTTAAGGCCAAGGACCAGTAAACTGGACCCATCCAGGAAGCACATTGGAGTCAGAAGATCTGCTCGTTTACAAAATTTTCAGCTTTTCAGTCCCATGACCCAAAACAAGGAGAGAGAAAGCAGACATTCTGCTCCTTTTCTGTCTAATAAAGACAACAGGTTGCATCTGCCCTTGATCACTCTCGATGAGAGCAACCTGGTAGCACATCAACAAAAAGGCTTTCTCCCAAACTTGGTTGACCTCCATGGGGTCACGGCTTCCAGGGCCCCTGGAGAGGAACTGGATGCACCCATTGCTCTTCTTCAGGGTCAAACTATGCCACCAGAAGAAGTGGCCTCTCCGCCTAGGCTGAGAACTGTTAAAAATTTCAGCTTGTTGGCGGAAAAGAACAAGCTGATGGCATCAGGCCTGCCGGAAAATGTGGTAAAAACCATACAAAATACTCGTGCTGTATCAACACAGTCCCTCTACACATGGAAGTGGCATATTTTTTAGGCCTGGTGCTCAGAAAGAAACATTATTTCTTACTCATGCGACCTGACTCAGCTCCTGATTTTCCTTCAGGATTTACTGAAAAAAGGTTGTTCTTTCTCAACGATTAAAGTTTTCCTATCAGCTATTTCAGCCTGTCACGAAGGCTGGGGACACAGGACATCTGGCGCGCATCCAATCATAATAAGATTTATGAAGGGCGTGCTCAGGACAAAACCACCTAACAGGATCCTGACCCCTGGTTGGGATCTTAGTCTGGTCTTGGGGGCTCTCTGTGATCCTCCATTCGAGCCACTGAGTGAGGTTAAGATAGACTTGTTATCTTATAAAACCGCTCTACTCTTGGCACTTTGCTCGGCGAAACGCGTGGGTGACCTCCATGCATTGTCTGTACATCCAATGTGTACCAGATTCGCCCCTGACGGGTCAAAGGTCACCCTAAGGCCTAATCCCGCATACACCCCCAAGGTCTTGACTTTGAACCACAGGAGTCTAGACTTTGATCTCTCCTCCTTCCTACCTGCTCCTGTACTCACTCAGGAACAGGAAAGGCTGAAGGCTCTCTGCCCCGTGAGAGCTTTACGCACTTTTTTTCATTCGACCTTTATTTATACAGGCTAGCCTCATTGAGCCACGGGGACTCATTTACAAGAGGGACCTGTCTCACTCACACCCAGGGTCAATTTAGAGTTACCAATCAGCCTAACATGCATGTTTTTGGATTGTGGGAGGAAACCGGAGCACCCGGAGAAAACCCACGCATGCACGGAGAGAACATGCAAACTCCACCCAGAAAGGCTCCCGGGCCAGGATTTGAACCGGGGACCTGCTCGCTGAGAGGCAGCAGCTCTACCAGTTGTGCCACCGTGCTGCCCTTACATGCAGAGAACAGCCGAATGGAGAAAAACAAATCAACTGTTTGTGTGCTTTGTAGCACCTGTTACCGGAAAGGCCCTATCAAAACAACGCCTTTCACATTGGGTAACTGAGGCCATTGAAAGGGCATACAGTAGCAAAGGTCAACAGGTGCTCTCTGGAGTGCACGCTCACTCCACTCGGGGCTTGGTCACCTCCTGGTCATTGTTCAAGGGCGTACCAGTTGCAGACATCTGTGCTGCTGCGAACTGGAGCTCATTAAACACTTTTGCAAAGCATTACAGTTTGGATGTTACTGCGTGTGACGTCACTCAGGCTGTCCTTTCTAACACACAGTAGAAAGTAGCCTTGAGATGCCTGCTGGTCAAGGGCAGACGTTCACACTAGCATGCATTTTACTGAGCATTTCAAGGGCGTGAATGAATTACGTTCCCATAGCAAGTATGTTGCACCGAGAGACTGACTGATAAGGGAACTGAAAGTTATGCACCATAACTCATGTTCCCTGAAGGAAGGGAACGAGGTGCAACATATCTGGCCCTTTTCAATGCTGAAAGCTCGGTGAAGTGCAATTTTGGAGAAAGATGGATGGGCGTCAGTCGCTTAAATACCCAGAGGGCGGGGCCTCTGGCGCGACGTTGACGCCCTAGCCGTAAAGGCGTGATTGTATTCCTTCAGGTAATCGCGCGGGGGTGCAATTCCCATAGCAAGTATGTTGCACCTCGTTCCCTTCCTTCAGGGAACATGAGTTATGGTGCATAACTTTCAGTTTCTGGTCTCAACAAAAATAGAAACTGTCCAGATGACCTGACCGAACTTTGATGGATTTTTAAAAATCAGGATTATTGCGCATGATCTTTGATGTTTTGAACCACTTTGGCTATGGCTGCCTCAGACGAGTTGATGGGGAAGAAGGCGGGTCCCAGAAATCACCAGCAATCTGGTTGGTCCACTACAGTATATGAGTGTTCTGCTTGTGGGACTGA
The DNA here is from genome assembly GCA_038048925.1 of Garcialebias charrua. NCBI lineage: Eukaryota > Metazoa > Chordata > Actinopteri > Cyprinodontiformes > Rivulidae > Garcialebias > Garcialebias charrua. The sequence goes on along the minus strand of JBBPBX010033274.1, from coordinate 1,586 downwards.
GTTTGTTGTGGTTCCACGGACTGAAGAAGTCCTTTGGATGAAGGATGAAATGTCTCAACAAAAAAAGAAACCGTTCAGATGATCTCACTGAACTTTGTTGGATTTTTTTTCCCTCTGGATTATTGAGCATGAACTTTGACGTTGTAGAGGTACATCCACTGTGTTTCACTAAAATCAATCCAGCAGTTAAAAAAAAAATGCTAAAAGGCTGCATTTACTAAGATTTTACACAAAGATGTCTGTAGCACTTGTGTTGTGAACGACGCTCGGCTACTACCACACCCAACCTTAGCTCATTATCTGTTAAACTGACCTGAGTCAGAGACATTTTTGTTCTGGCTAATGTCCTTAAGCTGTGGCAGCCATATTGAATTGTATTTGAACAAGTGGCAATACATTTATTATGTTCATTATGTGAATAGGTAAAGTTTTAAAGTGGTTTTTGATGCTGTCAATTTTCTCAAAGCTGTAATTTTTGGAAGTTGAATTTATTATTATTTTTTAATTAAGTGTGTCTTAAATGAAAAATACTCCATGTTTAAAAGTATAAAAATATTAACCCTATTAAAGAACAGGTCTTAAGTATTTATATTACACAAACATTTCTATTGCGTGAAAGAGACAAATTGAAGACAAATTATTTAATAAACATGAAGGTTATGAGGGTGCCCCTGAAACTGTTTCTCCCCTGTAAGGAGTCCCTGAACTAAAAAAGTTTGAGAACCCCTGCTTTAAAGCATAATCAGTTAGATTTTTTAATGCCCCTGATCTAAATAAATTAAATATAGATTTGTCCCTGTGGGAGGCATTTAGAAGCAGTTTTGAAACTATGTGGATATTTGATTCATGTCTCTTCAACACAGGTGGATCTGCTGGGCATCCTTCATTACCTTTGCCAGGTGAAGGCCCTGAAGATTCCTCAGCGTGCCCGTACTGTGTCTACTACAACCAAAGGAGTAGCAGTGAAAATGCAGAAGAAAACCAGCAACACGGATGCTGCAGCTCCTGCAACAGCCACGGCGACGACCCGTGCCACTGCAACAACCCCATCCGTAGTAATGCACAGGCATCTGAGTCAAAGAAAAGACTGTGGGAGCTCTGCTGGATGAGACTCCGAAGCAAACTGGAACTTATCGTCGGCAGCAGATATTTCAGCAGAGGAATCATGATTGCCATCCTCATTAACACCCTGTCGATGGGCATAGAGTACCACGAACAGGTAGGCTTTATTTCTGCATACTTGTGTGTGGACCTGGATGGCAAACTTTTAGATTGAATGTGACCGTGGCGTGATTGACGTGCTAATCACCGTGTGTGGGAGAGTCAACAAACGTACCCTCCAATCAACACGTACGGCAGCAAGCATATGGGATCGCAACGTGCACGTGCGTGAGACCACTCGTGGGTGTGTGCAGGCATGTTTCAGGAGATGGTTGGGAAAACTCATAAGACCTCAAGTGTTAATTAAAGCGTGACCCTGGGACAGGGAAGAGATTGAGCAGAGAGGAAACGGAGCGGAGTCAGAGAAGCAGGCATGAGCGAAGGGAGAAATGAGGTGGAGGAGGACAGATCTGACATCGTGATTG
>JBBPBX010033273.1:15348-33362 GCA_038048925.1 Garcialebias charrua | reverse complement strand
CAAGGCAAACACACCAAACCTCCGTCCACAATCCTGCAAAGCACATGACAGAACACAACAACGAAACATACAAGCATAAAGACTGATAATATTCATGACCTTGCAAATATTTCTATAAATACACATACCCATACCTACAAATATATATACAATATACATACATATATATTTATATTCATTTATATACCCATCTACATACATCTACTATACATCCCTGCATCCATTTGTGTGTGGTTGTGAGCATGCATAAGTGAATGAGGTTCCTCCAATAGAACATTTAGTAGCGACTGTGAAGCATCAGAGACCCGTCCCCCCAAAGCCCGAGACAGACGAAGGGGCGATCAAAGCCCAAGACCCCAGGAAGGACCCCGAGCCCAGAGTCCCCAGGACCACCCGAACAGGACGAGCCACTCGTCCACTCCCCAGATCCGACCAAGTGGAAGAACCGGACGAACCCCACCAGGGACCACACACAATGACCCCCCGGGGTCAACAGCGACAATACACAGGCCCCCGCCGGAGCCCGCTGCACCGACGTAGCCCCAGGGCCGGTCACCGAGGCTCGGGCACCGGGGACGCCCATCCCTCAGGTCCAGACCTGACAGGACCAGAGGACCCGAGCCCCACCAGGCAGCCACCAGGCCGAGCTGACAAACGCCCAAGCGCCCAGCCCCAGATAGTGAGGGCCCCAAGCACGCCCGCAGGCAGAGGAACACCCACCAGGGGGCCACGTGGCAGGAGCGCGACACTGGGTAGCCTCAGAAGTATCAGAGAGGGGGCAGTCCAAGTCCCAGCCTGACACTTAAACATTCATACACAGACACACTCATTCAGACCCACCCTCATCCTCACCCTCAGTCACAGAAAGACAAACAATAACGACACGCTCCATTCATAATCCCGATGCACACTCTATACCCCCTAGGTCCAAGACATGTACCTGCTACCTACATGGGGCAGCCCACATCCAAACCCAGGAGGTAGACCCATTCATTCTGGGGTGGAGAGCAGCAGACGTCCAAGATCCGGCACACCCCGCGCCCTGCCGACAGGACAGGACAGGACACCCGAGCCCAAGCAGCCCCAGAGGGAGCCCACTGCCAGCCCCGCCCACGGCGAACCCGCAGGCCCCGAACCCCCCCACTCCCCAGCACAACCCCTGACGGCCCACCCCCAGAATGTCCGCAAGGCAACCAGGGGGGCAAGAGAAAAATAAATAAATAATATATAAATAAATACATAATAAATAAAATTGAAATTAACAAATCAAGACCCCGACACACACACCCCCGTCCCCAAATGTACTGTTGGTGAGTGTTGTTGTAAAGTGTATTTAAAAAGGAAAGAGAAGGAGCAAAGGCTGGCATTATACCAGTTTCCCCTCCACTCCAACTCTAACCCAGGCCCTAATTGTCTAAATGCATAATGTTGAGTGAGCATAGGCATGGGGGCGAGATTGATGTCATCCCGCCACCCATAGCCATAGTGCTCACTCCTTCCCTATATGTGACTTTTATGAAGATGTTTATGAATGAATGTCTAAAGTGTATATAAAATTGAGTCCCAGGTGCTCTTAACAACAGAGATGTAAAACCATTGCAGCACACCCGAGACCCAAATTCCCTACATGTATTAATTTAAGATGAAGAGGGCGGAGGTGCGTGTTGAGGGATGGGGAGAAAAATAACTGCAGGAACAGTGCTCCCACAGCGAGTCAGCTCCCCCGCTGACCCTGCTTACCCCCCAGCTCGCCAAGGTCCACCCAAGGAGCGAGGTAAAGGAAACACCTCTCCGACCGCCAGGACATTGAGCCAAGACCAGAGAGGGACACGGCCCCGAGGGCCGCCAACAGCAGAACCAACAGCCCACACCCGCCAGGGCCGCCACGACCCCTGCGAACCGCAGTCAGCCCGCCGTCCAAGAGGACACAAAATCCCACATGGACGACACGGCCAAGAGCGCCCGCCCAACCGTCGACAGAGCCAGGAAGCACCAAGAACAGGCCCCAACCGGGGCCCGCACACCGGCCAAGTATAGTCCAAGACCATCATCCAGGACATCCACCTAATCCCCACCCCAGAAGAAATACTATACCCACCCTTCATATTAACAACTTTCAGAACACATAACACATTAGACACCCAGGCTGGGTTTGCCCGCCCCCTCCCATTGGCCACCAGTCACGCCCCCAGACACCCACCCCCCAGCATATGAACCCCAACCCACCAGCGAGCCGAGAGCCCCCGGCCAGAGCTGGGCACCAGAGCGCCAGCCAGCCCATAGCCCGGCGACCCGCCCGCCAGAGCCCAAGACCCCCGACCCCCACCAGGCCCAAGCCCGGGGACGACGCGCCCCCAGAGTCCCAAGCCCCCGGCACCCACCCCGAAACCACCCCAGCACAGCCGGGTCACCGACCGGCGACCCATGACCGCCGCCACCGACCACCCGAGGGCCCGCATGCCGCCCCCAGTAGATGTCCCCCAGAACCCCCCCCGGTCCTCCCCAGGTCGAAGACGAGGTCCTCCCCGCCCAAGCAGCCCTAACCCCCCGGCGCCCCAAACCCCAACCTCCCCCCCCTCCAGTCCCAATGCCCCACAAGGCCACATCCCAGACCCCCACCCTCACTACGTAACGGAGCCGATCAAAGAATGCCAAATAGGTTGATCCAATGTGTCGGCAGATGCTGTTTCAAGACTAATATGATCTAACAGAAGATTTTTATACTGATTAACGCTAAGATTATTTTTATTTTTCCAATTTACGAGTATGGTTTTCTTTGCGATGCATAAGGCAGTGAAAAGCATATAGGATGTATTTTTTTCTAGTATAACATCTTCAAAGATACCCAATAAGCAAACAGATGGAGAGAGTGGGATATTAATTTTCAAACATTTAGACAAGTCTTCACATACCTGTACCCAGAACCTCTGAACGGATGGACAGAACCAGAGCGCGTGAATATAATCATCAGGTGTATTACTTATGCACTGTGAGCACTTGTTAGATGGTATAAAGCCCATCTTAAACATTCGCTCCCCTGTATAATGTACTCTATAGAGAACCTTATATTGTATTAATTGTAAATTGGAGAGTCTAGTCAATTTAAAAGTATTTGAACATACTTGAGACCAAATTTTTTGTTCAAAGTTGATTGATAAATCTGACTCCCATTTTTCAACAGGTAGTGCTATCGAGTCATCGATCCTAGACAATTTTTTGTATATTTTAGATAATAATTTCGGTGGTTGAAAATTAATAAACTCTAACACACATGTTGGGGTTTCCAACAATGTTTTATTAAGCTTAAATTTCTTTTTTACAATTGACTTAATTTGTTGGTATTGTAGGAAATATTTATTATCAATGTCATATTGTATTATTAATTTATTAAATGGAATAAAGTCTATACCCTCAAATATGTGTTCCAGACATTCAATACCTTTCATTCTCCAACCTGGGAAATTTAACATATTATTTTCTTGTTGAATGTCAGGATTGTTCCAGAGAGGTGTATGTCTACATGGGAGTAGTGAAGACTTTGTCATTTTCAGATACTCCCACCATGCTGTCAGAGATGAGCTAATATTGATGCTCTTAAAGCAGACATGTCTTTTTAAATCTGTACTGATAAATGGTAGATCTGAAATCCTAATATTATTACATAAAGTTTGTTCTATATCTATCCAAGTTTCATCTAGTGCATTCGGTTTTAACCACTTTGATATATATTGTAATCTGTTTGCTAAATAGTAGTAATAAAAGTTTGGAAGTTCTAATCCTCCGGTATCTTTAGATTTTTGTAATGTTTTTAAACTAATACGCGGAGTTTTATTGTTCCAAAGGAATTTAGATATAGAAGAGTCCAGGGACTTAAACCATTCATTTGAAGGTTTATTTGGAATCATTGAGAATAAATAATTTATTCTCGGCAGCACCATCATTTTTACTGAGGCAACTCTTCCCATAAGTGATATGGGTAGAGATCTCCATCTAGTAAGATCGTCTTCAATTTTCTTTAATAGTGGGATATGATTTAATTTTATTAAATCCTCCAATTTAGGAGAGATATTAACACCTAAATATTTAATATTACCTGATTGTAGTCTTTCATTAAGAGAATTATTAAACACACAATTTATCGGAAGCACTGTAGATTTTGTCCAGTTTATAGAATAATCAGAAACTTTTGAAAATGAGTTTATTAACTTGATAACATTGGATATTGAGTTTCCTGAGTTCTCAAGAAAAAGCAAAACATCGTCAGCATAAAGACTCATTTTATGTTCTATGTTTCTACCCTTTATGCCTTTAATATCAACACTTTGCCTTATTGCTGCTGCTAACGGTTCAATAAAAATAGCAAATAATGCTGGTGAAAGTGGACAACCTTGCCTGGTGCCCCTCTGTAAACAGAAGCTTGAAGATAATTGATTATTTGTCCTGACACACGCTGTTGGTGAACTATATAATATTTTTAACCAGTTAATGAAGTAATCCCCAAATCCAAATTTATTTAAGGTAGCAAATAAGAAATTCCAATTTACTCTATCGAATGCTTTTTCAGCATCTAAAGAAAAAATAGCTGTTTCAATATTTTTAAAATACGAATACTCTATTACATTATATAATCTTCGTGTATTTGTGTCTGAGTGTCTTCCTTTTATGAATCCGGTTTGGTCTGGATGTATAATAACAGGAGTTATCTTCTCTAGTCTTTTAGATAAGACTTTACAAATTATTTTAACATCAACATTAATGAGAGAGATTGGACGATAACTCGTAGGTAATACTGGGTCTTTGCCTGGCTTTAATAAGAGACTAATGTTGGCTGAATTCATATGTGTTGGTAGCCTGCCATTTTCTTCTGACTCAAGTAGCACTCTATAAAATATTGGTTCCAGTATATCCCAGAACTTTTTATAGTATTCTACTGGATATCCATCAGGACCTGGCGATTTCTTATTAGGCATGCTTTTAATTGCTTCATGGAGCTCATCTGAAGTTAATGGTGAGTCTAGTTTTGATGATTGACTAATATCTAGTTTTGGGAGTGTTACTTTCTCTAAGAATTCATTAATATCCTCATTAGATGGATTTATTTGTGGAGTGTATAGAGTTTTATAGAAATCTTTAAAAACATTGTTTACTTTTCCCTCATCATGAATTATATTTCCATCTTTATCTTTAATACCATATATATATGTTTTTTCTTTGTTTAATTTAAGTTGATTAGCTAAAAAGCTCCCTGATTTATTACCGTATTCAAAATTATCTAATCTAAGTCTTTGTATCAAGAATTTATTTTTCTTATCAATAATTTCATTTAGTTCTAATTTTACTTTGCGTAGTTTTTGCTGTGTTTCCTCTTCTTGTAGACCTTCTAATAGTTTAATGGATTTCTCTAATTCCTCAATACGTTTATTTTCTTTTTTCTTTTTATTTGTTGAATAGGATATTATTTTACCTCTCATAACTGTTTTCCCAGCCTCCCAAAGTGTACATGCTGATGTTCCTGGCAAATCATTCAACTCTAAATATGATGCCCATTCTATTTTAAAATATTGCAAAAATTCTTCTTCTTGAAGCAGTGATGTATTGAATCTCCAATTTATATTTTTTCTAGTTTCTTTTTTATAATCTAAATATAGAGTAACTGGTGCATGATCGCTGACAGCAATGGTGTGGATCTTAGTGTCTGAAATGTTGGTCAGCAATGAATTGCTTACTATGAAATAATCTATACGAGAATATGAGTGATGCACATGTGAAAAGAAAGAATATTCTTTGCTATCAGGGTGAAAAGAACGCCATGCATCGCAGAGTCCATAATCATTCATATACTGTTTAACTATATTTATAGATTGCCAACTGCGTTGAGTTCCCACTGTATTCAGTCTGTCTATTTTGTCATTGAAACCAAAGTTGAGATCACCTCCCATTACCAGTGAGGAATCCATGTGCTTTGATAGAGTGGAAAAAAAGTCATGAAAAAAAGAAGCGTCGTCTACATTTGGCCCATATATGCTAACTATACAATAATTTTGTCTAAATATTGATAACTTTAATATTATATATCTACCGTGTGGGTCTATAACCTGATCTAATACTGTGAAGTTAACATTTTTATGTATTAAAATTGCTACCCCTCTTTGTCTAGAATTATAACAGGCTGAGAATACATTAGGAAACTCTGAAGATTTTAGCTCATCTACAGTTGAGGCCAATTTATGAATTTCTTGGAGTAATACAACATCTGCCTTTAATCTTTTAATCTGATTAAAAATCCTATATTTTTTATGTTGGCTACCGGCTCCATTAATGTTCCATGTGACAAACCCTAAAGAACCCATACTTGTGCTAATGATAATAAATCTATACCACACCCACTATCACAAATATAAAAGATAACAATAGATCCAGACAAAAACATATTCCTTAATGAATAACTATATATGATTTTTAAATAAAGTAATTGCTGTTTCTTTTGAAAATGAATCAGGGAAGTTTTCATTCATAAAGTAATTGTATGGATATACAAAGACGTGTGTGAACCCTTGTGCTTGTGCGCTGATAATTGTTGAGTTAGAAAAATATAGACAAGAAAACAAAGAGAAATGATATACATGGAAACATAATTCAGATAAGAAAAAACAAAAACACCCTCTTACCACATCAAGTGTCATCCCACCTTGTGTATCACCACTATCTGAGTGTGTCCCACCACCGAGCTGTGCTGAAAAAAAATTAAATATATCTGGTAAGTAATATTAACAAATACTATATTTAATAATATTAATCAATATTAGCAACCGATATAGTTCTTACCTTGATCATATGGCTAATAAAGCCAAGGAGTAGCTTCTGGATCTCTAAACAGCTGACCGTTTATATAGAGTTTATCCACAGAGATGTTAGCTCTTATTCCTTCGCTTATATTTTTCTTTCTTATCGGGAATAGAACTTTCCTTCTGCTCAGGATTTCTGCAGGATATTGATCGTTCATGCTAAAATTTGTCCCACGTAGTTCCCTACCCCGGCTTTTAACCTGTTCCTTTTGTTTATAATGTTCGAATTTAGCTATTATCGGGCGCGGTCTAGTGTTCCCAGGCCGTTTAGCCCCGAGGCGGTGAACTCGATGAAAAGTAATTGCTTTAATGGTTTCACTCGGCAACTTTAGCTGTTTTTGAAAGAAGTCCCGAACCAAGGCCTCCGGATTCTCCTCCACTCCCTCCGGAATCCCAGAGAAAATAACATTATCCCGCATACTTCTGGCTTGGATATCTAATACTGACTCTTTAAATTTTTTATTATCCCCGGAAAGTTGCAACATCTGATCTTTAAGCTGTCCAACTGTTACCTTTAGCTCGATGTTTTCATTAGCTAGAGATGCTACCTGTTCCTGGGTGAACTCCAGTGATTGTCTCAACCCCATTACTTCCTTCTGTAGCTCCTCAACTAACGCCAGCCGGGCGTCCAAGCTAGACAACTTTTTATCAATTGACTCCAGAATCGTCACGAAGCCTGAATTATCCACCGAAGGTTCCGAAACGCTATCTGAGCTTCCCTCTCGGTACCGTTTAGCATTCGGCTTCGACTCGCCACCGCTACCGCTCGTGTTAGCCGAACCGCTACCCGCACCGGATGTTACATTAGGGTCGCTCATGACAAACCTTTCAAAATAATCGTCGATAAACAACTCAAGGCTCTCCGACGTTTCCACGTCCAGTTTTGTGGAAATAATGGGGGGAGAAAAGATCGGTTATCAAATTTTTAATACCTTTTTAAATGATCTTACATTTAGTTATATAGTTTATTTAAATAAATATGGACTTACCAAAGCTTTATCATAATACTCACGCACAAGTATAGAGTTTTTCAGCAGCAGCTCATTCCCCACGTCCGCACCTCACAGAACCGGAACCGGAAAGAAAGAGTTAGTCGTTAGTAGTTGTTTTTTACTTCTGTATTGTTCAGCACTTAGTGCACCCTCTGGCTGCTGAAAAGGGCTCTATAAATAAAGTTCGCTTGATTGATTGATTGATTGATTGATTGATTGAGTGGTCTCCTAGAGTTGGTTGCACTAACAAAGCCAGCAGATGTTTTCCATTCATTTGGGAAGAAGGTTAATATAAAAAAAGAAAAGTGTAATTTATAATACATTTTATAAACGTTTGTCTTCAAATGTTCCACTGTTGAATCTAAATTTATTGTAATTTTGCACAAATTCTTTTTTGTTTGTATTTATTCTGCATTATTAATGAGAAAAATAAATGCTTCCCATTCAAGAACTGTTGCAGGGACACAAAGAGACAAACGAGACAAACAACCATTCACTCTCTCACTCACACCTAGAGACTATTTTTAGAGTTACTAATCAGTCTAACATGCATGTGTTTAGTCTGTGGGGGGAAACTGGAGTACCTGAAGAAACCCCCCGCAGCACGGAGAGAACATGCAAACTCAGAAGATCCCAGTCTGGGATTCGATCTGGCAACTTTTCCGGAGTCTGTGCCATCATGTCACCTTCACTTTAATCAGTTTTGACATCATTTATTTAAACATTTCTGATGATTTTTGTTTTTGTCATTTTTACCAATGTAGGCTACATTAATAATTTTAAATGTTATTTAAGCTTTAATATTATTATTATTATTATTAGTAGTAGTAGTAGTAGCAGTAGTAGTAGTAGTAGTAGTAGTAGTAGTAGTAGTAGCAGCAGTAGTAGTAGTAGTAGTAGTAGTAGTAGTAGTAGTAGTAGTAGTAGTAGTAGTAGTAGTAGTAGTAGTAGTAGTAGTAGTAGTAGTAGTAGTTAGTAGTAGTAGTAGTGGGGTAATATTTGTGTTCATGGTATCAGTTCTTTCACAGTGTTTCATCAACAACGTGTTAATTTCCATTCTGCTATGTGGGCTCGGTGGTTCGGTGGCTCAAAAGAGCAGCTGTCTCTCAACGAGAAGGTCGCCAGTTGAAATCCCATCCTGGGATCTTGCTGGGTGGAGTTTGCATGTTCTCTCCATGCATGCGTGGGTTTTCTCCAGGTACTCCAGTTTCCTCCCACAGACTAAAAACATGCATGTTAGACTAATTGGTGATGGTAACTCTAAATTGTCTCTAGGTGTGAGTGAGAGAGTGAATGGTTGTTTGTCTCGTTTGTCTCTATGTGTCCCTGTTATGGACTGGAGACCTGTCCAGGGTGTCTCCTGCCTCTCACACAGTGATGGCTGGATGTGGGTCCAGTGACCCCTGCGACCCGAAAAGGAAGAAGCCGGTAAAGATAATGGATGGATGGATGTTCAGTGACATCAGATTTATTGCTTGTCATTCTTTAACTGTAATTTTCTTTTATGAACAAACAAGGCCAGATAAAACGACGTGTTTGTGTTTTAGATAAGGTTTTAATCTGTCTGTGTGTGTTGCGCATGCTGAGAGGATTCCAGTTCCTGTGTTCCTGCATATCTCTGATTCCTCTTCAAGCTGCAGTTCCTGAGAGACAGGTGTAGCTTGTTTGGCACAGTTGCTGCTGCTGACCGGATGAGCCCCCACCAGCATTTAAGTAGAAATCTCTCCATTATCTGCTGCAGCACTGGTTATCATAGGGTGATTTCAGCCTACAGCCCCTGAGTGATTTTCTGTGAGAAATTACTTATTGATCTAAATCATGAGCCTTCTTATGTTTTTCAGTAATCTTTTGAGACACCTTACCTCTAGTGCCTCGGGCCAGTTCCTCTCGTGTGCCAGCCTTCTGTCTGTTACAGTTTGGATATTTACTCCTCCATGCAACTCATCCTGATAATAGTCTTTTTAGACATTATCAACTTCTGCCACCACCTCTGGTTCCACTGGTCACTCACTCTCTGGATACAACTCACCTCCTGGAATCCCACATCATCCTGCCTGGTCCTAAAATCCTCCAACCCTCCTCACCAAGCCTGAAATGAAAAGACAAGCAGAGCCAATCCTTCTAGTGTGACAACAAAACTTATTCATGAAAATCAAATACTCACCTTATCCCATCTTCTGCCGCAGACAGTCTCTCCTGCATCTTCCCACAACACATGTTCATTCAATCATTCAACCTTTATTTAGGCAGGTCAATCCCATTGAGCCTCGAGGACTCATTTACAAGAGAGACCTGGCTACAAACAAAGAATGATGACAACAGTGACAACAACGACAACAGACAGTCATAAAAGACGCATACAGATTTTTTTTATTACACATTAAAATAAGATGGCAATAAAAGTAGTAAAAACAGCTAAGCGAATGTAAAAAACTAAAAACAGGAACACATCTGCATTGGTTTTTGCCAGGAGTCCAACAGATTCTTAAAGCCATTTAGAGAGGTCAAGGTCAAGAGCTTCAGATCTTTTTGTAAGATATTCCATGATGTAAATAACACTTATTATTTTATCCTGTTCTTGAGTCTTTCTGGTTATCAGTACTCAGAACTCTGGTCAAGCAAAAAAAGTAAAAATAAATTGCTCAGCAGAAATACAACATGCAAACCATGCATATTAAGCTTTTAAACTAGATGTAAATATTGATGAACTAATTACAGTACTGGGAAACTTGGAAGTATACTATGGGGTGCCGTTTGTAAAGTTACACAGTCAAAAATTAACAGTAAATTTTTTGTTTATTTATTAGACTTTAATAAGAAAAAAGTTTTTCTTTTTACAAAGTCCTATTTTCATCATGTTATTCTTACATTTATAAATGTCATAGTTCCAAACAAAATATTTACTTTACAAACTACTTAACTTGCAAGTTAAATATTTAGTTAGTCAACTAAATAATTAAGTGTGAATTAAGTATTTAATTTCCGAGCTAAATATTTATTTTCAAAACTAAACATTTAATATCCAAACTAAATATTTATTGTCCAAGCTAAATATTTAATTTCCAAACTAAACATTTAATTTCAAAGCCAAACATTTCATTTCCAAAATAAATATTTCATTTGCTTACTAAATATTTAACTCTCACCTAAATATTTAACTTCCAAGCTAAGTATTTAGTTTGTAAACTAAATAGTTAGCTTGTAAACTAAATATTTAGCTTGTAAATTATTACTATTAATAATAGGGGCCCCACTCTGGAGCCAGGCTGGGGCACACTGGCGAGCGCTTGGTGGCCGGGCTTTTACCCATGGAGCTCGGCCGGGCACAGCCCGAAGAGGAGACGTGGGTCCCCCTTCCCATGGGCTCACCACCTGTGGGAGGGGCCAAAGGGGTCGGGTGCAATGTGGGATGGGTGGTGGCCGAGGGCGGGGACCCTGGCGGTCTGATCCTCGGCTACAGAAGCTGGCCATTGGGACATGGAATGTCACCTCTCTGGTGGGGAAGGAGCCTGAGCTAGTGTGTGAGGTTGAGAGGTTCCGGCTAGAAATAGTCGGACTCACCTCAACGCATGGCTCTGGCTCTGGAACCAGTTTCCTTGAGAGGGGTTGGACACTCTTCCACTCTGGAGTTGCCCCTGGTGAGAGGCGCCGAGCAGGAGTGGGCATACTTGTTGCCCCCCATCTTGGTGCCTGTACGTTGGGGTTCACCCCGGTGAACGAGAGGGTAGCCTCCCTTCGCCTACGTGTGGGAGGACGGGCTCTGAGTGTTGTTTGTGCCTACACTGAAAGAAAAAAGCTGTTCCACTTACTTAATTTTATTGTGTACATCCGTCCCACACAATGCGAATAAATAAAACTGACATATTTTCCCTTTTTCCCTCAAACAGTTATAGCTTGTCAAATCAACATATTTTATTTACATAAGATTACTTTAAAATATTAAGTTGAAATTAAAAACATTTTATCTGTTACTATAATGTAAATATATTATGTATTATCAAGAATGTTTTTTATGTTTCAGCAACAATAATATAATGAATAACACCAGCTTATTTTTGATTGCCAGTATTACTCAATGGAATTGTGTTATGCAAACATGATGCTATCATGTTAATGGAACACATGTTACAGCTTTAAATCCTACTTACCGGTACCCCGGTAATTTTGTAAAGTTATCTATATACCGGTACCATTCTAATGTAAAAGAAGAACTAAAAAAGAAACTGATCTTTGACAAGAAAGACAAAGAATGCGAGTGCTGCTTAACAATTAAGCTTTATTTAAATGAACATTTCTAAATCACACCATTTTGTATTTAACATCTTTTAAATTCAAAATACATAAAAAAATTAAATTGAGTGTTTGGAATACAATTTTTATGAACATGTTACGTTATTTAAGATTTGAAATGATATCAAAATGGATATCAAGATATATAAAATATAACAGTTAAACTTTATAAAACATTTGATATTTAAAATTTGATATAGAAAAGTATTTCAGATTTTTAATGTTTTTGAACATCTAAATTAAAGCTGTAGTATGTAACTTTGATAGCAAAATGTTTTTTGACACTATCACAATGTCATGTCAGCAGTAGACAGACCTTGATTTTTTCGCAGATTATATGTCTGTTGCTTTACTGTAATGGTGAGGGAAAATTTAAACAAATGTTTTTAAAGGACCTCGTTCTTAGAAGTTACATATTGCTGCTTTATAGCTTAATCTGGAACATAAAAGATAGATGTAGTAAACTGTCAAATTTCTACAAACTGTTTTTGAACATGTATTCACATGACACTAAAGCCCAAGATACACTCGAGCGTCCTCACGATACGCCTATACGCAGCGTACGTACGCTGTGGCAAAAGCGTAGCCCCGCGTAGCCCCTCAGGGCACGTACGCGCAAAAGTATTTTTTTACTACGCATACGCGATGCGCGGTGTCTGAACATAAACTTCCCCGGCGCCGGACTGTTTTGTATGTTACACAAATTAAATAAATTCCCCTTCTTTATCGCTGATCGGGCCTTTTCTTTTGTTTTTTTGCCTAAAGTCAAGTAACCGCTTCTTCCTCCGTTCACTCGATGATTGAAATGAATGAATTCAGGTCCTACCTGGGTGCGGCGATGTTTTAAATATCCCTGGTGGGCTGTGTGCTGCAGGAAAAGCACTCCCTGTTATTATTTTTATTTCTGAGAGAACTTTTTACAACATATATAGTAGAAACACCGCATGAACACCGCCGCGGTCTTCAAGGCGCTACATGAGCTGGCTGTCAATCATTTCAGTAGGCGTGTCAGCAAGTAACCAATCAGCGAGCTCAGTTGAGTCCCCTCCGTGTGCAGCTGCTCATATTACAACAAGGAGAACGCGAGCGTTTGAAAGCTGATAGTTTCTGACATATGCTGAAGCATATCAGCAAAACACATGCGCACAAAATGCGCGCGTAGAGTGGCGTACCTGAGGACGCATGAGTGTATCTCGGGCTTAAGGCTGCAGTACATAACTTTTATTAAAAATATAAACATATTTGTTAAAACTATCAGTATGTTATGTCTATATGAGACAAAGCTAATTTTTTCACCAGTTATTTGTCACACGTCTTACTGATTACTACTATGTAATAACATAGTGATAGTCTAAACAAATGTTTAAAAAACATTTTTGTACAGGGGAAATACTACAGCTTAAAAGTTGCTCTTTTACATATTAATATAAAAGATAAAATGATTTAGAAAAGTATGTAAGATTTCTAAAAACATTTTGAACATGTAATCAACATGACATTAAATCAGTGAAATGTAACTTTTCAGTTTGACTAAGCTTTTGTCCAAGCTGTCCTCCTCTTCTTTTGAACAGCTTCATCAGGTTGTCAAAGTGGAGATCCAGTTGAGAGAAGAACTTTGAAGTGGTATGGTGGTAATTCTCTTAAACTCAGCGTTTATCTGAAAAAATGAGCACAAAGGACTGAGCTTCAAATGTTCAACATCTGGAAGAAGGCCACAATCACTCCTGTTGCCGAAGTGAACAGTGAAGTAAATGTGCCTATAGACATCTTAGATTAACACTGCATCCAAAAAAACTTTTATGAGTCAGGCCATACCTCTTGAATGTAGACCAGGCCATCTTGTCATGAAAGCCTCCACGATCGGTGCATCACGAACAACTTCATGTCTCCTGTATGCAAATACAAATGCAGGTATGTACATGGAAAGTGGCAATGACGTCCAAAATGTGGATGTTTTAATTTGTATTGATGCAAAAGCTTGGACCCACTTGACACTTTTTCAGAGCACCCCTACACTCCACATTACCAGCACCACCTAAACATGTAAGACACAAAGATAACCTTGAGTGAGATAACTTAAAATCCAGCAGGTAACTTTACATATAAAAAAACGAAGCTCTTCACCAGAGTACCAAAACTCAATGTCCTGACAAATATCTGCCATCAGCATAAAATTCATGGATGCTAAAGTTTGGAAGGAACATACAAACCTAATTAAAAAAAAAAACTAAATCTTCTTTGCTTACAAAAATTATAAAAAAGCAATTAGAAGCCATAAATAATTTACATCTGTTCTATAACCCAAATTTGTAAACACTTTACATTGAGTCTTGCCTAAAGCTATTGAAAAAATTATGTATTTTTAAGAGTTTAGAGAAAAAATTATTTACTCCGGTAGTAATTGGGTTGCTCTGGTAAAAATAAATAAAAAATTACTCCGGTAGTATTGCTCTGGTAAAAAAAAAAAAAAAGATTTACTCTGGTAGTAATTCGGTTGAATAGCTAGCAATGTGAAAACCAAAGAACAACATGCAGACAGTTTAACAATTAATTTTCATACAGCACAATAATCGTGTGGAAACATTTTCAACTATAAAACATTTTTTTGAGATCACTTACCTACCGGTAATCAGTGTTCCTCCAAAGATTTGTCTTGAAACTGTTCTTGTCGCTGAGTAGTCAGAAGAAACTGGGCGGCTATGATCTTGTTTGGCTTCTGATTGGTTAAGATTCAAAAGACCGCTCTTTTTTATTGTCCAATCATGTTTGATAGAGTCTTTTGATGTATTGCATCATTTCCGGTGATGATAAAACATGATTACAATGATTTTAGTCATCTAATATAATTACGTTAAACCAACATAAGAAAAATTTGTAGTTTCATTATTGTTGATAATTAAGTAAATGGTTCTTTATTCTATCGTGTAAATACAAGAGACATGACTGTTGTGTAGTATTGACTTATTTTGTTTGTGCAAAATCAAAGACCCCTCAATTCTATTTTTTTCAGTGTATGCGCCAAACGGCACCGCAGATTACCCACCCTTTTTGGAGTCCTTGGAGGGGGTGTTGAAGAGTGCACCTCCTGGGGACTCCCTTGTTCTACTGGGGGACTTCAACGCTCACGTGGGCAATGACAGTGAGACCTGGAGGGGTGTGGTTGGGAGGAACGGCCCCCCTGATCTGAACCCGAGTGGTGTTCTGTTATTGGACTTCTGTGCTCGTCATGGATTGTCCATAACGAACACCATGTTCAGGCATAAGGGTGTACATATGTGCTCTTGGCACCAGGACACCCTAGGTCGCAGTTCGATGATCGACTTTGTTGTCGTCTCATCTGATCTGCGGCCGCATGTCCTGGACACTCGGGTGAAGAGAGGGGCGGAGCTGTCAACTGACCACTACCTGGTGGTGAGTTGGCTCCGATGGTGGGGGAGGATGCCGGTCAGACCTGGCAGACCCAAACGTATTGTGAGGGTCTGCTGGGAACGTCTGGCAGAGTCTCCCGTAAGACGGAGCTTTAACTCCCACCTCCGGGAGAGCTTTGAACACGTTCCGAGGGAGGCGGGGGACATTGAGTCCGAGTGGGCCATGTTCCGCGCCTCTATTGTCGAGGTAGCTTATCAGAGTTGTGGCCGCAAGGTTGTTGGTGCCTGTCGTGGTGGCAACCCTCGAACCCGGTGGTGGACACCGGCGGTGAGGGATGCTGTCAAGCTGAAGAAGGAGTCCTATTGGGCCTTTTTGGCCTGTGGGACCCCGGAAGCAGCAGATAGGTACCGACAGTCCAAGCGGCATGCGGCTCGGGTGGTTGCTGAGGCAAAAACTCGGGCGTGGGAGGAGTTCGGAGAGGCCATGGAGAATGACTTCCGTACGGCTTCGAGGCGATTCTGGTCCACCATCCGGCGTCTCAGGGGGGGAAAGCGGTACGCGACCAACACCATTTATGGTGGGGATGGCGTGCTGTTGACCTCAACTCGGGATGTTGTGAGTCGGTGGGCGGAATACTTCGAAGACCTCCTCAATCCTACTGGCACGTCTTCCACTGAGGAAGCGGAGCCTGGGGACTTTGGGTCGGGCTCTCCAATCTCTGGTGCTGAGGTCACCGAGGTGGTTAAAAAGCTCCGCGGTGGCAGGGCTCCGGGGGTGGATGAGATTCGCCCTGAGTTCCTTAGGGCTCTGGATGTTGTGGGGTTGTGTTGGCTTACGCGACTCTGCAATATCGCGTGGACATCGGGGGCAGTTCCCTTGGATTGGCAGACTGGGGTGGTGGTTCCCCTATTCAAAAAGGGGGACCGTAGGGTGTGTTCCAACTATAGGGGGATCACACTCTTAAGCCTCCCTGGTAAGGTCTATTCAGGGGTTCTGGAGAGGAGGGTCCGTCGGATAGTCGAACCTCGGATTCAGGAGGAGCAGTGTGGTTTTCGTGCTGGTCGTGGAACACTGGACCAGCTCTACACCCTCAGCAGGGTCCTGGAGGGTACATGGGAGTTTGCCCAACCAGTTTACATGTGCTTTGTGGACTTGGAGAAGGCATTCGACCGCGTCCCTCGGGGGGTTCTGTGGGGGGTACTCCGGGAGTATGGGGTACCAGACCCATTGATATGGGCTGTTAGGTCCCTGTACGACCGGTGTCAGAGCTTGGTCCGCATTGCCGGCAGTAAGTCAGGCTCGTTTCCAGTGAGAGTTGGACTCCGCCAAGGTTGCCCTTTGTCACCGATTCTGTTCATAACTTTTATGGACAGAATTTCTAGGCGCAGCCAAGGTGTTGAGAGGATCCGTTTTGGTGGCCTTAGAATCGCTTCTCTGTTTTTTGCAGATGATGTGGTCCTATTGGCTTCATCAGATCGTGATCTACAGCTTTCACTGGAGCGGTTTGCAGCCGAGTGTGATGCGGCCGGGATGAGGATCAGTTCCTCCAAATCCGAGGCCATGGTCTTGAGCCGGAAAAGGGTAGCATGCCCTCTCCGGGTCGGGGATGAGGTCCTGCCCCAAGTGGAGGAGTTTAAGTATCTCGGGGTCTTGTTCACGAATGAGGGAAAACTGGAGCGTGAGATCGATAGGCGGATAGGTGCAGCATCCGCAGTGAAGCGGGCGCTGTACCGGTCTGTCGTGGTGAAGAGAGAGCTGAGTCAAAAGGCAAAGCTCTCAATTTACCGATCGATCTACGTTCCCACCCTCATCTATGGTCATGAGCTTTGGGTTGTGACCGAAAGAACGAGATCTCGGATACAAGCGGCTGAAATGAGTTTTCTCCGCAGGGTGTCTGGACTCTCCCTTAGAGATAGGGTGAGAAGCTCAGTCATCCGGGAGGGACTCGGAGTAGAGCCGCTGCTTCTCCACATCGAGAGGAGCCAGTTGAGGTGGCTCGGGCATCTGGTTAGGATGCCTCCTGGACGCCTCCCTGGTGAGGTGTTCCGGGCATGTCCCACCGGGAGGAGACCCAGAGGAAGACCCAGGACACGCTGGAGGGACTATGTTTCTCGGCTGGCCTGGGAACGCCTTGGGATTCCCCCAGAGGAGCTGCTCCAAGTGGCTGGGGAGAGGGAAGTCTGGGCCTCCCTACTTAGGCTGCTACCCCCGCGACCCGACCCCGGATAAGCGGAAGAAAATGGATGGATGGATGGATTATTACTATTATTATTTAGTTTTAAACTATTACATTTATAAATGTATAAATAACAAGGTGAAAATATGACTTTGGAAAAAAAGCTTTATTTTAATTTTTTACTAAATAAACAAAATATTGCTGTTAATTTTTGAATGTGTAACTTTACAAACGCCACCCCATAGTAAACCACCGTACTATATTTCCAGTAAATTTAATGGACTCATTTATGTTGTTGACTAAATCTGGAATTATTACTGATGCTTAAAACTAAGACACATT
>JBBPBX010033273.1:0-10534 GCA_038048925.1 Garcialebias charrua | reverse complement strand
CGAGGTTACGTCACATATCTCATAAAAGAAAAAAATTATTTTGAATTTTTTTATTTTGAAAGCCGAGTTACGACTTCCTTCCGGTTCGGCAGAAGCAGTAGCTTGACGGCAGAAGTAGAAAAATACAGGGCCGGACCTTTTTGTTTGAACTGGCAGACCAACCGACGAGGAGGGACGAGCTAACATGCTAATACACCTTACTGTAAAGCTCTAGACCACGCGAAGCATTGGAAAACTACAGGCAGCTGCAAAGCTTGGAGGGCCAATGAGCTAACATGTGCACGGACCTTACTGTAAAGCTGTGGACCGCGCGAAGCAATGGAAAACTGTAGGCAACTGCAGATGTTGGTGGAACAACGAGCTAACATGCTAACAGGCGGAGGAAGGCTTCACCAGCTCCCAGTAGGTTATTAACTTTTTCTCATCATTATGGCTCCAAATGTATGGAGCTAACATGCTAACAGGCCTTACTGTAAACAGTCTGGACCGCACAAACTACAGAGAGCCTCAGATGTTGGAGGAACACCGAGCTAACATGCTAACAGGCGGAGGAAGGCTTCACCAGCTCCCAGTAGGTTATTAATAAGCATGTAACGGTTGTAATGGGTGTACCGAACTGTTTCGGTACACCACGTTCGGTTCGGTCCAACTGCGTACCGTTTCGGTTATTTTTTCACTCATTAAACGTTCTTAACAGGGGAATATATGCACCGCGGAACAAAATTTCCTGGGCGCGTTTCAGCACGGAGCTATTTTCGCGTGGCACGCGCAGCATTTAGCCGTTAGCATCTCGTGCGGTCTCCTGTTTTTGAACGTCTTGTTAAAAGATGAGCGCACGCGCAGCTTGTGTGGACTTTGTTTCATGAAGACTCGCAGCAGCTGCTTGAGTGACGCAGCAGCAACACGTCACGTGAACGCGCTGGAAACTGTCATCCGAACGTGAACAGCAGCTGTATTAAAACTACTTCATCCGAACGTGAACAGCAGCTGTATTAAAACTACTTCATCCGAACGTGAACAGCAGCTGTATTAAAACTACTTCATCCGAACGTGAACAGCAGCTGTATTAAAACTACTTCATCCGAACGTGAACAGCAGCTGTATTAAAACTCCTTCATCAGGTAATCAGAGCGGTCCAGAGCAATAACACAAGCTGTATGAGTTTTTAAATCTCGAATCTAAGTCTGAACGTTGTTATATGCGCAGGCTTTAAAGTTGCTGAGCGTCGCTATGAGACATTCATCACGTCAACACTTCAAAAAGTTCAGCTCTTTATGAAAAAACTAACTGATGTTGTCAACAACAAGCCCTGGACCAGATTAAAGCCCTGCCATGATGATGAAGAGTGAGAGATTCAATTGTTCAAGAGGTATTGTTTTATTATTATCTAAATAATCTTTTTTTTTTAAATCATAATCTTATTAACTTGTTTTTTTTAATCTCTTTTGTTTTTTATTTCCAGTCTGTGACAGAGGTAAATCCACCTGCAGCTAAGTGATGACTGAACTGAACTCTGAACTGTTCCCACAGTCCCACCTGTCCCACCAAGAAGAAGTTGTGAGTACAGTAATGAGGACAAATACAGCCACACTGCTGCTACTGGACAAAAACTTGATTAAGTTAGATTGTAAACAGTCTGTTGCTGCTTATTGTTCTGGTTCTGACTGTTATTGCATTTATTAAGATTTTTAATTATTGTTCATATACCGCTCATTCTCAATCAGTTCATCTGGACAGTTTCTTTTTAGTTCTTTTTAGTCTACTAAAAAGAAACTGTCCAGATGAACTGATTGAGAATGAGCGGATTTGATACCTGGACTATTGAGAATAAACTTTCTTTTCTCTTCTTATTGTTCATATAGTTTATTTATTGTAGAGTGCTGTTTATTTAAAATATCATCCAAATGGGTCACTTTTATTTATTACTACAATACAATACAAACATATTTTTGGCACATTTTCAAAATAAACATTTTGTAAGTCTTTATTTTGTAAAAAAAAAAAAAAAAATTTGTACCGAAAAAACCCGAAAATAAACCGAACCGAGCTCTCCTTGTAGTTGAACCGAACCGAAATGTGATTTTAGCGTACCGTTACACCCCTAGTTATTAACTCTATTTTCCCTTCATTATGGCTCCAAATGTATGTGTTTTTTGATAATTATGTAGGGTACTGTGTTAGGATAGGCTAAGTGCTTGGTAAAATACAGTATATTGTACGTATAAGGTGCAGTTTGGATGTTTGTTCCGGGTTACGTCGAAATCCGACATACGACGGCGCGTAGGAACGGAACTCGTTCATAAGTCGGGGACTAACTGTGTATGTACAGGTGACCCCCTACCTACGACTCCATCGACCTACGGCCGCCCGGACCTACGAACGTATCATATTTAATAAAAATATGAAATTACTGTATTAAAAATAATAATAATAATAATATTTTTTTTGTGTGTTTAAATGTTCTTAATTTCATGTGTACATCACTTTGTTGCAGCTGTGGTTGTTTTAAAGGCTTTATAAATAATAATTATGATAAAAATGATCATTTCTGATCATTTTTGTCATGATTGCGCAATCTTGCGCAGCAAGTAGAAGGTCTCCAGTTTAGACGGTCACAAGTTATTGTAGAACACCGAACGCCATTTTAGGTTCAGTCACGGGGGCCTTTGAAGGTCTCCAGTTTAGACGGTCACAAGTTATTGTAGAACACCGGACGCCATTTTAGGTTAGCTAACACGGGAGCCGGCCTTTGAAGACTGGTGACCAGGATCGCTTCATATGGATTAATTACTAGCTGGAAACGTCTCTGTGAACTTTGTGGATGTCTCAGGCAGCAGCGGATTTATCGCCGATCGTGCCAGGCCGCCGCGCGAACACCTCCGGCCTGGCTAGCTCCAGAAGCTAACACGGGAGCTAACACGGGAGCCGGCCTTTGAAGACTGGTGACCAGGATCGCCTCATATGGATTAATTACTAGCTGGAAACGTCTCTGTGAACTTTGTGGATGTCTCAGGCAGCAGCGGATTTATCGCCGATCGTGCCAGGCCGCCGCGCGAACACCTCCGGCCTGGCTAGCTCCAGAAGCTAACACGGGAGCTAACACGGGACGCAGAAGCGGCTTTGACCACCTCAAAGTAAGAAATTATATTTTTATTTAATTTATATTTTTATTACTGTACTGTATTAATTAATTACACTGTGTTAGGTGTGTTAGGATAGGCGAAGTACGTACTTGGTACCACAAAAAAAAAAAAAAAAAATACAGGACATCCCCGAGTGACGAGTGTACGGAAGGACTGACCTGCGAACAGATCGACCTGCGAACCGTTCTTAGGTCCCGAACTCGTTCGTAAATCGGGGGTTGGGTGTATATATATACAGTATATATATATATATATATATATATATATATATATCAAATTTTGGCTCTAGTGCTGCGTTCCAGTTGCCTCGGAGGTCGAAATTACCAACCTGGAATGACGTCATCACCGAGTTAAATGCGTTCCAGTTAGCTTGTCGGCACGATGACGAAAACAAGATGGACGCCCGCTACGAAGCTGTTGTTGTTCTTGCTTTGTTGGATTATAAAAAGGTTTCCAGACCAGCAGCGAAGTTGAAAAGCAATTCTGAGGCTCTGGAAATGTTAACCAGGTATGTTGTTTTAACCAGTAGTTTTTATTTTTTTTATAAATAAGCTTATTTTTGTTAATTATGGTCTTGAGGCTCTTACATCTACTTTATAGTTTTAATTCGATCTCTTTTAGGATTATAGCAGCAGTACAGAAGTTATCATTAGATAAATAAAGTCAGAAAGTGCTGAACATTGTTTTTCTTTTCTTTTTACTACCTCAATCCATTAGCAGACGTTTTTACGGTTTATTGTTAAAATTGTTATTAAACTTCAATCAATCAAAACTTTATTTCAGACTCATATGGTCCATAGTAACAAAACAATTTAATTTCTTTGTATTTTAGGATGCTGCTGATACACACAAACCTACGGACACATGGAATAATCATGAAGACTATGGGAGGTGATGCTGAACATGGATGACAACAAGTTTGTGCGTCATTTCAGAGTCAACAAGACCCAGTTCACATCTGTAATGATGCAGCTGCAGGAGAAAGGCATAAGGAAGGAGCACTGTCAAGGTGCAGCACCAGTCCCTGTAGAAAAGAAGGTCCTGATGTTCCTGTGGTACATGGCCAACCAGAACAGCTTCAGGGAGATGTCTGACAAATTTGATGTCTCGCAGTCCTCAGCACACAGGATCATCATGGAAGTACTGAAGGCCATTTTGCACAATGGGACACACCTTCATCCCCTGGCCTAACGAATTGATGCTGTGGTGATGATTGTCATCATGGCAGCCTGCCTTCTGCATAACCTCTGCATTGGGGCTTCACCAGTGTGTCAGGATCACCCAAACAGCTGTCCAAGGCAGGATGAAAATGACTAAATTACTCTTTACTGTGATGTGTGGATGCTGTACTTGTATTAGCTTGTCATAACTTGTCAAAAAATGTTCTAGTGTTGTTATAGTGCTGTTTTGATTAAATGTGTTTATCTGACATGCCACTCTCTCGCTGTCATTTATATCTGTGTGGATAAACCACGCCAAAAACATAAGCTGGTATAGGTAAACACATTTTACAGCTTCAAAAACCAGCTGCAAAACTTAGTTTCCCACAACAATAACACCTGCTTAAAAGTCAGTGCTTAAATAAAGCATTTCTATGTAGTAATTTTAAAACTCTGCCCGATGAGAACATGAGAGCACTAGTTTCTCTGCAAGTACATCGGTTTCCAAAAATATTGATGAAAAACTGCAGTGCATCATGACAAATTGTCGTGTTTGAATACCAGAGGTGTTCCTCTTTTACACTGAATTTACTTTCATTCTAAGTAGTTTCTTTTCATTACCTGCTTTCCTTTATTCTACTGAAAAACCACACTTATTGTGAAGTAAGACAAGAATTTGTGCATTTGTTATTTCAAATTGTTTTTAATAACATATGACAACAAGGCACAGGTAACCTGCTGTAGAGTCGTTGAGTTGCAGTAACCGGACTTGTACAGTTCAATTTTCATCCATAAAATATGTCAAGGAGTCACCATTCCTCTGGAACAAGGGACCAGGGAAACAGGTTTGTCTGCTCGGGTCCAGGAACATGTTCATCTCCATGTTGACATAAACTGCAAAGAAATATACACATGGTTAACAACAAATCACAGATGACAGTAACTCACAAAACTAACCCACAATAATAATTATAAATAAGGTCGATTTTCACTCTCTCACACACACACACACCCAACACAGACACACACACACAGACACACACAGCTGTGGATTGACAGGATGGTTTGGGTTTCAAGTTTTGCATTTTTTTTAAACAAAATAATTGATTCTGTTAAACTGGATTCCCACCCTGACAAGCCAAGATAAATCTTGATAGACCTTTTAAAAACAGTTTATGGTGCAAAACATTAGTTTACTAGCTAAAAACACATGTAAAGGTGAACAAAAAACAACATGTTGCAGGTCTCCGACGCAGCTACATCATCAAACACGACAACAATCACGTTCTTTAGAAAACACAAACCGCTTAGAAACACCCTCTAATTATTAGGCGACATATCGTATAATAATCACTGTAAAGTACGAAATGTGTTACTGAGTTAATGATAAACAATGAACGCTGAACAGCTAAAACGAGTACTGTGCTAAACAACAACAATGCCGCCTCACAGCCGTTTAGCGAGCCGTTGTCGACGCACAGCGGCTGTTTAAACATATCATTGTCGTTACTGTAAAGAACTACAGTGCCTGAATGCGTTAATGTGAAGTTACGGCTGAGTAAACCACAAAGAACAGCGAAAAAGAGTAAAAAGTAACTCTTTCACTCACTGTTGATGCGAGGAGCAGCCATCTTGAAACGATGATCTCGGCGAACTCGGGTATGGTGCAGCGAGACCGAGTCCACGAGTTGTAATTACGACCTGAGGGGGCGTTCCAGTTGATTTTTACTGCTCGGAAGCTCGTAATTACGACCTCCGAGGACAACTGGAACGCAGCATAAGTTCTTCCTTTTGAACTGAGCTTTGTTAAAGTGATGAACAGTTAAACAGAACCCCATATTGGCTAGAAGAAGAAAAATGATCTGTTTATATTTATCATGATTGCAAGATACCAGAGCAGAGGGACTGAGAGAAACAGGACTCGGACTACTCAGGATGCAAGGAAAGTGAGGTTGATTTGCAGGTGATAAACCTACAGGAATACACAGGAAGCACTGGAGAGCAGCTGCTTGGATCTGAAGTAGATATGAATGAATCCTCTTGCATTCCCATTCAAGTCTGTCAACTCAGGGAGGAGGGTGGTGGATTCCAGGTAAGTAGAAAGTTCTGTGGTTTGCAGGTGGGAGGTAGTTGGTAATAGGCAGGTCCAGTTCAGCTCAGGAATGCAGGAGGTACACATGTAGGTCCAGTATGAATGAATTTGTTGGCTGTCTCACTACAAATACCATTACCTGCTGTAAATGAATTGACCCTCTGGGACTTAATAATAAAGTTAAAGTTGAATAAATCTGAGTGAATAATGAATAAACATGGCTCTGTTCCACCCCTCAAGTTTCAGTTATAAGTTGTGCTGTTGCTTCAAAGCTATACCTAAAAGTAACCAAGCAGCAGAAGGATTTATTCATTGTGAAAGAACCGAAGGACAGATAGAAAACAGTTACAAAAATGTCTCTTTATTTTCTTTCCAGGAAAAAGGGAGTTGAGCGAGCTGCAGTTGGAGAGGAGATGATATATTAGATAAGTGAAGCAGGTCTTGATCTTGAGGAGTGATGTTATAAGGACTCTTACTTTGGTTTTGCTTTGTTGCAGGAGCAGGGGAGACACACTGTGCAGTTCTGGTTTCAGGAGGACATCTTGAAGAAGAAGATGGTAAGTATTTCTTGTTTGTTTGTAGATGTTTTGCTGCAGGAGAAGCGAGTGCAGGAGCGAGCTGGAGGTAGATGAGTGGTGGAAGGAAGGATGTACACAGGGTCCCAGTTTCATCCAACAATAAAAAGTAAAAGAAAAACTGATGGAGATGTTCAACATTTATCATCTAAAACTAAATACTCTGACACAATAATTCTAACCCAGCTCACTTATATCAAATATTCTCTGTTCCCTTCAAACACTTATATTTGGTAGTACAAACATGTTTGTTTGCTTTTCTCCTTGATACAGAAAAGACAAAGTCTTTTAGCCTTGACAATGTTTGGATTAGATGTTCCTGTTGGATCAGAACCATGACTTGTTTGTTTTATCTGTGAGACGACGTCAGAGCTTGTCAACTCCACCTCCTTCTTGTTTAAATAGCTTGTCATGTCCAGTACAATTCGGATTTGTGCAAGAATGTGTTCAACCAACCAAGTTTCAGAAGTACATTAAAAAGCCTTATCCCCTTTGCAAAGTTTGCATTGTCTGTGTTAACACAATTCTCTTGTTTATCTTGTGTGGTTTTTATTAAGGTAAAAGGGGTTTAAAAATCCCCATCAAAAACAGTAATAACATTTAAGATATGAACTATGAAAAACATCAACTAAAAATACACTAAGCACTAATATCATAGAAAACATTACTCCAAACAGCAGTACGAACATGAGTCTGTATGAGCAGATGAACACGAATGAACACAGCAATAAGAAAACAGATCAGCAACATGAAACAGATCAGCAGCAACATGAAACAGATCAGCAGCAACATGAAACAGATCAGCAGCAACATGAAACAGATCAGCAGCAACATGAAACAGATCAGCAGCAACATGAAACAGATCAGCAGCAACATGAAACAGATCAGCAGCAACATGAAACAGATCAGCAGCAACATGAAACAGATCAGCAGCAACATGAAACAGATCAGCAGCAACATGAAACAGATCAGCAGCAACATGAAACAGATCAGCAGCAACATGAAACAGATCAGCAGCAACATGAAACAGATCAGCAGCAACATGAAACAGATCAGCAGCAACATGAAACAGATCAGCAGCAACATGAAACAGATCAGCAGCAACATGAAACAGATCAGCAGCAACATGAAACAGATCAGCAGCAACATGAAACAGATCAGCAGCAACATGAAACAGATCAGCAGCAACATGAAACAGATCAGCAGCAACATGAAACAGATCAGCAGCAACATGAAACAGATCAGCAGCAACATGAAACAGATCAGCAGCAACATGAAACAGATCAGCAGCAACATGAAACAGATCAGCAGCAACATGAAACAGATCAGCAGCAACATGAAACAGATCAGCAGCAACATGAAACAGATCAGCAGCAACATGAAACAGATCAGCAGCAACATGAAACAGATCAGCAGCAACATGAAACAGATCAGCAGCAACATGAAACAGATCAGCAGCAACATGAAACAGATCAGCAGCAACATGAAACAGATCAGCAGCAACATGAAACAGATCAGCAGCAACATGAAACAGATCAGCAGCAACATGAAACAGATCAGCAGCAACATGAAACAGATCAGCAGCAACATGAAACAGATCAGCAGCAACATGAAACAGATCAGCAGCAACATGAAACAGATCAGCAGCAACATGAAACAGATCAGCAGCAACATGAAACAGATCAGCAGCAACATGAAACAGATCAGCAGCAACATGAAACAGATCAGCAGCAACATGAAACAGATCAGCAGCAACATGAAACAGATCAGCAGCAACATGAAACAGATCAGCAGCAACATGAAACAGATCAGCAGCAACATGAAACAGATCAGCAGCAACATGAAACAGATCAGCAGCAACATGAAACAGATCAGCAGCAACATGAAACAGATCAGCAGCAACATGAAACAGATCAGCAGCAACATGAAACAGATCAGCAACATGAAACAGATCAGCAGCAACATGAAACAGATCAGCAGCAACATGAAACAGATCAGCAGCAACATGAAACAGATCAGCAGCAACATGAAACAGATCAGCAGCAACATGAAACAGATCAGCAGCAACATGAAACAGATCAGCAGCAACATGAAACAGATCAGCAGCAACATGAAACAGATCAGCAGCAACATGAAACAGATCAGCAGCAACATGAAACAGATCAGCAGCAACATGAAACAGATCAGCAGCAACATGAAACAGATCAGCAGCAACATGAAACAGATCAGCAGCAACATGAAACAGATCAGCAGCAACATGAAACAGATCAGCAGCAACATGAAACAGATCAGCAGCAACATGAAACAGATCAGCAGCAACATGAAACAGATCAGCAGCAACATGAAACAGATCAGCAGCAACATGAAACAGATCAGCAGCAACATGAAACAGATCAGCAGCAACATGAAACAGATCAGCAGCAACATGAAACAGATCAGCAGCAACATGAAACAGATCAGCAGCAACATGAAACAGATCAGCAGCAACATGAAACAGATCAGCAGCAACATGAAACAGATCAGCAGCAACATGAAACAGATCAGCAGCAACATGAAACAGATCAGCAGCAACATGAAACAGATCAGCAGCAACATGAAACAGATCAGCAGCAACATGAAACAGATCAGCAGCAACATGAAACAGATCAGCAGCAACATGAAACAGATCAGCAGCAACATGAAACAGATCAGCAGCAACATGAAACAGATCAGCAGCAACATGAAACAGATCAGCAGCAACATGAAACAGATCAGCAGCAACATGAAACAGATCAGCAGCAACATGAAACAGATCAGCAGCAACATGAAACAGATCAGCAGCAACATGAAACAGATCAGCAGCAACATGAAACAGATCAGCAGCAACATGAAACAGATCAGCAGCAACATGAAACAGATCAGCAGCAACATGAAACAGATCAGCAGCAACATGAAACAGATCAGCAGCAACATGAAACAGATCAGCAGCAACATGAAACAGATCAGCAGCAACATGAAACAGATCAGCAGCAACATGAAACAGATCAGCAGCAACATGAAACAGATCAGCAGCAACATGAAACAGATCAGCAGCAACATGAAACAGATCAGCAGCAACATGAAACAGATCAGCAGCAACATGAAACAGATCAGCAGCAACATGAAACAGATCAGCAGCAACATGAAACAGATCAGCAGCAACATGAAACAGATCAGCAGCAACATGTGATATTTCACAGTGATTCTTCTGGTTAGAGATTCATGAGTCTAACAGCCTCAGGGTAGAAGCTGTTCCTCAGTCTCTGTAGAGAGCAAAAGGAGTTAATTCAGTAATATGCTGTGGGTGGGAGATATTCAGGTTTACAAATTTATTATTAATAAAAATTACAAAACTACTACAGGCATTAATCTGCTCACAGACTCATGTTCGTGCTGACTCATGACCACTAGATAATTTTTGTTTTTATTTGATCTTTGATTTTTGTTGCACTTTGTAGCACTTTGAGATTTTCATTAATGAAAAGTGCGTTATAAATTAAATTCATTATTATTATTATTACTAGATGGCGCCCCCCATTAAAAAAA
>JBBPBX010033272.1:11329-33362 GCA_038048925.1 Garcialebias charrua | reverse complement strand
GAATTCCCCTCGCTGACTGTTCCTGATTTTGCAAACACAAACACAAAACATGGGGTCGAACATTATATTCCCACAACGGGCCCCCCGGTGTTCGCACGTGCACGCCGCCTCGATGCTACTAAGCTAGCAATAGCACAGGAAGAGTTTGCTAACATGGAGCGTTTAGGCATCGTGCAACGCTCAAACAGTCCGTGGGCCTCCCCCCTGCACATGGTGCCCAAAGCAGACGGCAAATGGCGACCATGTGGGGATTTCCGCCGCCTTAATAACATCACAGAGAACGATCGTTATCCCATCCCCCACATCCAGGATTTTTCAGTGCACCTGGCTGGGACCTCCATTTTTTCTAAAGTAGATTTAGTACGGGGGTACCACCAGGTTCCTGTGCATGTGGAGGATGTCCCTAAGACCGCCGTTATCACTCCTTTTGGCCTGTTTGAGTTTTTGCGCATGCCTTTTGGTCTTAAAGGTGCAGCACAAACGTTCCAGCGGTTGATGGATTCAGTCCTAAGGGGATTGTCCTTCGTATTTGTGTACTTGGACGACATCCTGGTGGCTAGCAGCTCGGCTGAACAGCACATGTCCCACCTCCGTGAGGTTTTTCAGCGCCTAGCAGCACATGGCCTGATTGTAAATACAGCGAAATGCCAGTTTGGGTTGCCAGTCATTGACTTTTTGGGCCACCGCATTTCTGCCAGTGGTGCTGTCCCGTTACCAAACAAAGTGCAGGCGGTGTCCGATTTTCCACAGCCCCAGTCTGTTAAAGCGCTACAAGAATTTTTGGGAATGGTTAATTTCTATAACCGTTTCCTCCCCAGGGCAGCACAACTGCTGCGACCGCTCTATGGAGCGCTAAAAAAGAAAAAGCCCAACGACAGTGTTGACTGGACACCAGAACGCCTACAGGCATTTGGTGATGCTAAAGCTGCATTGGCCACTGCTGCCCTTTTGGCCCATCCATCCCCAGCGGCACAAATAGCTTTGACAACAGACGCATCTGATGTTGCGGTGGGGGCTGTGTTAGAACAGCAGGTTTCCGGGGTTTGGCAGCCGCTTGCATTTTTCAGCCGTACGCTGCGGGACAATGAGCTTAAATACAGCGTTTTTGACAGGGAGTTGCTGGCGCTTTACCTGGCTACACGCCATTTCAGGTTTTTCCTGGAGGGCCGCCAGTTCACTACATATGTTGACCACAAACCCTTGGTGTTTGCTATGTCGAAAATTTCTGACCCCTGGTCTGCTCGCCAGCAACGCCACCTCGCAGCGGTGTCTGAATTTACTACAGACATTCAGCATGTGGCTGGCAAATCCAACGTGGTGGCTGACTGTCTCTCCCGGGTGCTGATCTCTCCCGTATACGTTGGCATCGATTTTTCTGCTATGGCTGCGGACCAACGTAGCGACGCAGAAATACTCGAGCTCCAGTCCGGGCCCACAGGCCTCGAGTTGGAGGAACGGCAGGTGAATGACGGAGGTCCTCTCCTGCTCTGTGACGTTTCTACTGGCAGGCCCCGCCCTCTGGTTCCAGTTTCATGGCGACGCCGCGTTTTTGATTCTTTACATTCCCTTTCTCATCCAGGTGTTAGAGCCTCTGTGAAACTGGTCAGTTCAAAGTTTGTTTGGCCCGGTCTGCGTAAAGCAGTTAAGGAGTGGGCAGCAGCGTGTGTCCCATGCCAGCGTGCTAAGGTTAACAGGCACACCAAAGCACCTTTGGAACCTTTCTCCATTCCTGGTCGGCGGTTTGACCATGTGCACGTAGACCTGGTGGGCCCTCTGCCTCCATCACAAGGTTTTACTCATCTGCTGACTATGATAGACCGGACCACCAGGTGGCCTGAGGTGGTTCCTCTGACATCCACAACATCTGCAGTGGTGGCCCGGGCATTTTTGTCTACCTGGGTTGCGCGTTTTGGCCCCCCTTCAGACATTACATCGGACAGGGGCCCGCAGTTTGTTTCTGAGCTTTGGTCTACCATGGCCAAGGGTCTGGGGACTAACGTTCACAGGACCACCGCTTACAACCCCCAAGCTAATGGTTTGTGTGAACGGTTTCACAGGTCATTGAAAGCTGCACTTCGCGCTGCATTGACCGGTGACAACTGGATTGACCGTCTTCCCTGGGTTTTGTTGGGTTTACGTACCGCAACCAAAGAGGACCTGAGCTCTTCCCCGGCTGAACTGGTTTTCGGTCAGCCTGTGCGCGTCCCCGGTGAGTTTTTACCTGAGGTACCCTCACCACAGTTCGCTCCACCGTTGCTCCATTTTTCCTCTCAGGAGGGCTCTTTTCGTGTCCCTGGCCCGGTACACCATTGTTTACCGCAGTCATTTGTCCCTAAGAGTCTGGAGTCCTCTAAATTTGTTTTTGTCAAACACAATGCACACAGGACACCACTACAGCCTTTGTATGATGGACCATTTCGGGTTCTTCAACCAGGTCCAAAACACTTCCTTTTAGATTTAGGGGGTCGTACTGAGACTGTCTGTATCGATAGGCTTAAACCAGCTCATGTTATGTCAGATGATCAGGTTGTTACGGCCCAGGCTCCTCGCAGGGGCAGACCTCCATCCACATTGCTAACGGACTGCGGTCCTCCTTCCAGTGACTCTCAACGTCCATTGGAGCCCGACTCTTCTGCAGGCCCTCCTCGTCGCCCTCCGCTTCATCAGACTGTTTCCGCAGGGCCCAGGTTCAGCCGTTCTGGTCGTTTGATCAAACCTAAAGGGCTGGACTAGTGATGGACCTTACTGGGTGTTCTGGGGGGGCGTGTGTGGTGGACCACTAGGGGACTCTACTCACACCCAGTGGACCGAATGTTTTACCGGATGTTTTATTGTGAAAGGTCCAGAGGACCGGATGTTGTATTGTGAAAGGGTTGATATATAAGGTGGGTTTTGGGGGCTTACCGCCAGAACTGTAGGAGTTGATTAAAGCAGAGTTCTGCATCCCGTCTTCTGTGTCGTCTCTTCATCACCTCCTACAATACTTATTTTTCCACAATAAAAAAAAAAAAATCACATACGTAGATCTGCATAGTTCATTGTTTTAGTTATTTAGTTTTTTTTTTTTTTTTTTTGGCAAAAAACTATATTATTTTAAAATAAAGTTAAGTCAGGTCCTTTGGACAGTTTCTTTGTGTTGAAACGTTTCATCTTTCATCCAAAGGACTTCATCAGTTGGATAAACCACAAAAAACTCAGTCCCATAAGTAGCTTACTCACATAGTGGGCCAACCAGTTTGATGGTGATAAGATGGTTTCCGCCCTCTGCCCCGTTGACTTCTCGGAGGCAGCCAAAATCAGTCGACAGGGGAGAGGGTGGACTCCAGAAACCATCTTATCTAACGTTCAACAAATAAAGAAACCATCAAGAGGACCTGTATTTTTTACCTGGTTTATTGAGCATTATCTTTATTATTTTTTCTTCTTTACAAGAATTGTGTCTTTTGTTTTTTCTTGAAATGTAAAAATATCAACAAATGTTAAAAAACATTAGATATTTTCAGCTTTATAATGTCACCCCTACTGGCCAGAAAAGTACCCTCCAACAAATGTAGAGTGGTCCGCGGGCACTAGTGGAGAATCCCAGTTGTAACTGGTTTTGTGGCTCTGGACATGTTTAATTTAGTGAACAAAGGTGCAGAAATGGCTCTTTTGATTGTAAAGGTTGCAGACCCCCTATTCTAGACAAACATTTATGTTTATGTTTGTTTATGTTTATGTTTATTAAATTTGTTCATTTTTTTACAAAAGAAACAATACAAGGCAATCTCATAATGATAGTGTACAAAATGTAAAAAAATGAAAGGTGGCAGAAAGAAGAATAAATCTTATTATATCTGCCCCTTATCTCCAGCAATCAGATTAAACAACAGTAGTCAAACCATGTAAACAATAATAATCTTCAACCAACTTTTTCCAACAATCAGGTTAAACAATAATATTCTTCAACCAACAGTACAAAATGACTAATTCTTTTAGTTTTCTAACTAATACTAATACANGTTAACTTCAGTGTGCTTTGGACTACTCTGACTGAGGAAGCCCTCTGGAGTGAGGGTGAAACGTTTCTGCTAAAAAGAAACTGTCCAGATGAACTGATTGAGAATGAGCGGATTTGATACCTGGACTATTGAGAATTAACTTTCTTGTCTTGAACCACTTTGGACATGTCTGCCTGCCTGGGAGGAGTCGACGAGGGACACACCCCCAGAAACCATCTTGGCTACAGCAAACTGGTTGGTCCACATAAGTTGCTTACTTGGTGGGTTAACTTCAGTGTGCTTTGGACTACTCTGACTGAGGAAGCCCTCTGGAGTGAGGGTGAAACGTTTCTGCTAAAAAGAAACTGTCCAGATGAACTGATTGAGAATGAGCGGATTTGATACCTGGACTATTGAGAATTAACTTTCTTGTCTTGAACCACTTTGGACATGTCTGCCTGCCTGGGAGGAGTCGACGAGGGACACACCCCCAGAAACCATCTTGGCTACAGCAAACTGGTTGGTCCACATAAGTTGCTTACTTGGTGGGTTAACTTCAGTGTGCTTTGGACTACTCTGACTGAGGAAGCCCTCTGGAGTGAGGGTGAAACGTTTCTGCTAAAAAGAAACTGTCCAGATGAACTGATTGAGAATGAGCGGATTTGATACCTGGACTATTGAGAATTAACTTTCTTGTCTTGAACCACTTTGGACATGTCTGCCTGCCTGGGAGGAGTCGACGAGGGACACACCCCCAGAAACCATCTTGGCTACAGCAAACTGGTTGGTCCACATAAGTTGCTTACTTGGTGGGTTAACTTCAGTGTGCTTTGGACTACTCTGACTGAGGAAGCCCTCTGGAGTGAGGGTGAAACGTTTCTGCTAAAAAGAAACTGTCCAGATGAACTGATTGAGAATGAGCGGATTTGATACCTGGACTATTGAGAATTAACTTTCTTGTCTTGAACCACTTTGGACATGTCTGCCTGCCTGGGAGGAGTCGACGAGGGACACACCCCCAGAAACCATCTTGGCTACAGCAAACTGGTTGGTCCACATAAGTTGCTTACTTGGTGGGTTAACTTCAGTGTGCTTTGGACTACTCTGACTGAGGAAGCCCTCTGGAGTGAGGGTGAAACGTTTCTGCTAAAAAGAAACTGTCCAGATGAACTGATTGAGAATGAGCGGATTTGATACCTGGACTATTGAGAATTAACTTTCTTGTCTTGAACCACTTTGGACATGTCTGCCTGCCTGGGAGGAGTCGACGAGGGACACACCCCCAGAAACCATCTTGGCTACAGCAAACTGGTTGGTCCACATAAGTTGCTTACTTGGTGGGTTAACTTCAGTGTGCTTTGGACTACTCTGACTGAGGAAGCCCTCTGGAGTGAGGGTGAAACGTTTCTGCTAAAAAGAAACTGTCCAGATGAACTGATTGAGAATGAGCGGAATACACATTACGTTATTTCACATATATTTTTTTAACACATTTGTTTTGATCATTTTTTTAAATGTAAACATTGACTTGGCATTTTTAACTACATTCTCCAAGCCATTCCATAATCTAATTCCCTGAATTGAGGTAGAACGTCCCTTCAAACTGGTTCTGAATTGTGGTTTTACAAACAACTCTGTTCCCTTAAGATTATAACAACTTTGTCTTTTAACAAAGTGCATTTGGATATTTAAAGGTAATGCATTATTTTGAGCTCTATACATAACTGATAAAATATTATAGTCTACCAAATCATGGAACTTCAGTAATTTTAGTTGATAAAATAATGTACTTGATGGATGACGGTAATGCTTTCTAGTGATAATTCTTACAGCTCTTTTCTGTAATACAAAAATAGGCTTTGTGATTGTTTTACACGCATTCCCCCAAACATCAATACAATAGATTAAGTGTGGAACAATGATTGTGTTATACAACAAATACAGAGCTTTATCATTCAATAGGTCTCTGACTTTGTACAGTACTGCTATCGATTTAGCTATTTTTATTCTTACAGAATTTATGTGTTGTTTCCATGTCAGTTTGTCATCAATGATAACACCCAAAAACTTCACCTCATTCACTCTATATTATTATATATATATATATATTATATATTTATATTATATATTATATATTATATCTATTTATAGTACTTGTACAATAATCAAAAATATACAACAATAAAAGCAATTTAAAAACATTAGTGCTATAAAAACAATAAAATCAAGGTGTCGTATAAAACAAGGTAATCACTAAAAACAAGAACATATTTGCTTTGATTTTTCTAATGACCTCATCAAATATTTAAAGTAGTGTTGTTCAATACCAATATTTCTGGTCCGATACGATACCGGGTAAAATTAATGCGAGTATTGGCAGTATTGATACTGATACTAGTACTATGTGCAAATATGCCTAATGTGTCAGGTAAACCTAAAAAAGCGGTGCATTAAAATCAAAGTTGCATAAAGAATGCAATACATCACATTTATTTATTTATTTTAAAACTCAGGAGTATGTTGAGGTAGTGGTCTCGTTTAATCCGAGCTTATACAACAAGAAAATACCAGGACATCATAGAAAATATGTGAAAATCGTTTGTTAAAAAAGAAAAAGGGAAATCATAAAACTATTAAAATACATTTTTAAATATCTATGAAATAATAAGAGATCTAAGATAATATATTAATTTGTATCCATATTGTGTAGTATATATTTTCAGAGTTCACCAAGGCTGTTTTATCTCCATTGCCCTGTATAACTTGATGACATCTGGTCAATGTAATCCACTTTAAATTATCAATTCTTTATGAAATCTTAGCTGAATAAATCTAGGCTTTTTTGCCCATGTGAGATTACCTCAGTGATACACATGGGCCTATTATTACTCCAAACAGAACTCATGCAACTGTTTGTTGAAACATACTTGTATCATATATTTAATAAACATATGTATTAATTAAAAAAACTCCAATCAACTGCAACAGTTCTCAGTGGCACTTGAAGCTCCACATTTCCTCCCTCTATACCTGGATAGCACTGATGGACTCCTCCAGAACAGCAGCACCTGACTCTTTGCTCTCCTCTGAAATGACCGAAGCATCAAATGTATCAATAGTTTGATTCAAGAATCTATTCTAGAGCAAAACGTCCTGGTCTCAGTAGTATTGATATTTTGGCATCGATTCGCACATTACTATCTTAAAGAAATCAAAGAGGAAAACTTTAGATTTTGTTGCAAGGTGTTCCTGGTTACAGGAGCAGAGTAAGAAAAGTGGACAGGTGGAAAGGTGTACCGGTAGTAGTTGCATACTTAAACTCAAATGTTTCCTTCGAATATCAGCAATAAGTTCTGACAATTTATTACCAATATTTATGCGAGCTTTGTTGCACATGAAAAAACAAGATTAAAAAAAAAAACTGAGAAAAACAGTGAATATTTGATTTTGAAAGCTTTTTGCAAATGAATAGCACCAGCTTGTTGCAGCTTAATCAGATTCCTGTGTGGACTCATGCCAACCATCAGCAGTAACCCTGACATGGCAACAAAAACATCTAGTAAAGCTGTTTTTTTAACACTGTATCAAGTGAAAAATGGAACAAAATGTCACAAACTGAGCTCGGGCCAAACATATTCTGCTGAATTAGCTTCAGTGCACACTGGTGCAGGAAGACTAATGTGTTAAACATACGGACGTTTTGATGAGTCACCCAGGAGCTCGAAATATTTCACTGATCTGTTGAAGATATGAGACCTTTCACTTCCATTTTCAAGAACAAATGCCAATTATTATTGGCACTTATTTTAAAGTAAATATTATGTATTTTGGTGCGACTTTGCACAGTCACATCGACTTACAGCATTGTGTTAAATCCCCCAGAACAAACATAATGTCCTTAACAAGAAAGTTCATACTCAATAATCCAGGTATCAAATCTGATAAGTCTCAATCTGGTCATCTGGACAGTTTCTTTTAGTCGAAACGTTTCACCCTCAGTCCAGAGGGCTTCCTCAGTCAGAGTTCCAGCACACTGATCTTCCCCCACCAAGCTGTAAACAACTTATGTGGACCAACCAGTTTGCTGGAGCCAAGATGGTTTCTGGGGGCCGTCCTGTCCCTCGTCGACTCCTCCCAGGCAGGCAGCCACAGCCAAAGTGGTTCAAAACAAGAAAGTTCATACTCAATAATCCAGGTATCAAATCTGATAAGTCTCAATCTGGTCATCTGGACGTGTGGCATGGAGGCTGCTCAGTTGCAGAGAGGAAAGCTCTACAGAGAGTGGTGAAGGCTGCACAGAAGTCTGTGGGAGTCAGTCTCCCCACCATCACAGACATTTACACCTCCAGATGCAGAAAAAGAGCCACCTGCATCATGAAAGACCTCACTCACCCAGCACACTCACTCTTTGCACCACTCCCCTCGGGACGGAGGTTGAGGAGCATCAAATGTAGAACCACTAGACTGAGGAACAGCTTCTACCCTGAGGCTGTCAGACTCATGAATAAATAAATAATAAGAATAAACACTGCAAAATGTCACATCATGTTGATACTGATCTGTTTCTTGTTGCTGCGTTCATCTGTGACCATCTGCTCATAATGACTCATGTTCGTGCTGCTGTTTATAATGATGTTTTTCTACTACATTAGGGCTTAGTGTATTACTAGCTGATGTCTCTCTTAGTTAATCCTAGATGTTATTATTGTTTTTCTCTTGCATTTGTTGTTGGATGTAACTGGGACCCTGTGTACATAATCTCGTTTTCAACACATGTACTACATGCGGTGCAAATGACAATAAATTCTCTCTGACTCTGACTCTGACTCTGGACAGTTTCTTTTAGTCGAAACGTTTCACCCTCAGTCCAGAGGGCTTCCTCAGTCAGAGTTCCAGCACATTGATCTTCCCCCACCAAACTCCAGCAAACTGGTTGGTCCACATAAGTTGTTTACAGCTTGGTGGGGGAAGATCAATATGCTGGAACTCTGACTGAGGAAGCCCTCTGGACTGAGGGTGAAACGTTTCGACTAAAAGAAACTGTCCAGATGACCAGATTGAGACTTATCAGATAATGTCCTTAAAATACACCAAAGATTAAACATAACTTGCACCAGGTTTACTCTTAAATTCTCTTGGAGGCATCTTTTATTTGCATGTTCTTTAAAGAAAATTTAGGTAAGCTGTCAAATTTTTAATTATCTACCAAAAGAATATTTACCAAGAACCAGCAGTGGTTTAAAAATGACACGTCTTCTTCAGAATCAGTTTAAATTCAACAGAAACAATCACTGAACATAACTTTTATCTGCAATTTTGAATAAACATTTCAAACATATTTTTCTTTCAACAAAACAGAACTTGTGTCATGAAATAATTATGAATGTGATTGTTGTTGCCTGATCTTATCATTTAATCTTAAATGTAGGATATAAAAGGACCGTCCTTTACAAGAAATGACAGATTTTTTCCCCAAACGTGGCTTAGTAATTTGCATGCACTTGTGCTGATTTAGATAAACATGAAGACAGGAAGAGGAGCATAAAGAGCCATTTTTAATGCAAGAACACAAACTATAGTTGGGAATTATTTTATTTTGTCTCTACATTAACAGTATTGTTATTGTATATATATTTTTTACTTTATTTCATCTTCTGCAAAGATGCAGGAAGAACAACCTTCACACTGATGTGAAGAAGACGAAGGACATGGTTGTGGATTTCAGACGGAACAAACACACCTATCCCCCTCCCATTCCACCCCCACCCCCACCTGCATCATGAAGGACCCCACTCACCCAGCACACACACTTTCTGCCCTGCTCCCCTCAAGCAGAAGGTTGAAGAGCATTACGTGCTAGAACTACTAGACTGAGGAACAGCTTCTACACTGAAGCTGTTAGACTCATGAATCCCTAATCAGAATTATCACTGTGGAAAAAAAGAAAATCCCTGTAATGCCACTTTGACTGATGATATGTGCTGCTGACTATCCATGGTGCTGATCTCATGTTGCTGATTATTTCATTATGCCGTGTTCATTCATACTCATCTACTCACACAGACTCATGTTTGTGCTGCTGTTGTTGTTTATTTTAATTTTATTCTTAGTTTAGCATGTGTCTTAGTTTGCATGTTAGATCCTTATTACTGTTTATTTTTTATTTTTTTATTTTTTCCAGTTATTTTCTTCCTGTGGTTGGATGTACGTAACTTCCCGTGTACACAATTTTGTTCCACATCATGTACCACATGCGATGCAAACGACAATAAAGAAGCTTGAATCCTTGAATTATTTTTGCAGAAATAGTCAGAGTTCATGTGTTTTGACAGTCAACAGCAGCACTTACACAAATAAGAACAACAGACGTTTTTGTCAATGTACAATAAACTAAAAGCCCTAAGCACGACCCCACCCAACCCGAACTCGGGGCGGGCCGGGCCATGATAATGTGCTGGATAGGCGGGACTGGTCGTTGTCGTATTTTTAATTGAGTCAGGATCAGCCTTGATACAATTATATGATAACATGGCCTGCCATATGTCCACCAGCTGCACGCGGCCATTTCACCGCGAGCTGACCGGCCCTGAAAGAGGTAAAAAGTTCAGTTAAGCTTTAAATGGGACTGCACTGCCAGACAGCGATCCATTGCCCAAATGGACATTCATTCTGCCGCTGCACTCAGTGGAAGCACACAGGCAGCCTATGACCCAAACAGGTGAGATCCCAAAGAAGACATATCAGAGCAGGGTCCATGTCTGAATAAATCAGAATGCAGGCAGAAACAGGGTTTAAATTATCTTTTACAGCCATGACAGTACAAACACACCATTAGCTCCAAATCTTCTGCCCGTTTTATTCAGCTGCGCCTACCTGACCATTAATAACTTTTTTTTTTTCAGGTTCGGACCTATAATTACTGTTAATCTGTCGAGTCGGGTGGGTTCGGAAATTATGACTGCTGGCTGGGGCAGTGTCAGATAAGATTTTTTGGGGCCCTGAATGCAACTCTAAATGACACACACATTAGCTAAATGAACATTTTCTTTCGATTCCTTGGAGAACACAACTGCTCTGCCTATGACGGGTTGAATATTAATTTATTGACCTGTACATAAATGCACATAAACAGTATAGACATTTGTGACAAACCTTCAACTTTGTTACACCAGAAACATCAGATTAGCACATTTTCTAAAATTTATTGGACTCTAATGTTCACAGATGTTTTCCATGTATAAAACAACAACATATACCGCAATGTTTAAGATCCTGTTCTGTTTTTCTTGTTTGCTCTCGACGAAGGTGGACACTTTCCCTCCTGCTTTGTACCGTTTTTTTTTTTTTTTACTTTCACACTGTGTTCCACCTAGGAAAAAGTTTTACAACTCCTCTTTCCTTGCATTTCTTTTTTATTATCTAAACAAAAAGGGCAGCGCCTCCCACAAGGCTGCAGCCTCAGACACCTCCGTCTTCCCATGTTTGTTTATGTTTTACTTGGACGGGCTGTACTGAAATGTAGTTTTGTCGTGTTTCAGTGCAATGACAATAAAGCTGATTCGTATTATTTTAATACAATATAATAGTAAAGCTATTAAAGCTATTTTATACTACTATGCAAAAACTCAGGACAGTGTTACACTTTTACTATTTTATGCTTATGTTTATTAAATGTTTTAGTGTTTTAGTGTTTAAATGGT
Organism: Garcialebias charrua; assembly: GCA_038048925.1. Lineage (NCBI taxonomy): Eukaryota > Metazoa > Chordata > Actinopteri > Cyprinodontiformes > Rivulidae > Garcialebias > Garcialebias charrua. The sequence goes on along the minus strand of JBBPBX010033272.1, from coordinate 21,682 downwards.
TACTGTTGCACCGAGGGACTGAGAGAAAAGCAATGTCAATCCTATGTATGTCCTGTACATATTGCAGTTCTGTCAATAAAGTTGACTTTGACTTTGATTCAAACTCATGAACATATTGATTTTTATTTGAACTTGTAGTCTTACCGAGTACCATTTAAAGCAGCTCGAGTGTCAAAATCATTCAGGTTACACACTGCTCTGTCAACAACACACTGCTACGCAGCACTGGTAAAAAACAAACAAAACCTTGAGCATATTGAAATGTGCACAATTAAAATGATGTTCAATGTCAATACTTCAACTGCAAGCAGGGTTTCAATGTGGTGGAAAGAGGTCAGGGCTGTGACTTTTATTTTATTTCATTTTACAGTATTTGTTTTAAATATTTTTTACATTTTTGGGCTTTAGTGGCCTTTATTGCAGAGGGAGAGGACAAAACGGGGCAGAGAGAAGGGAGAGACACTGCAGATAGAAGCTCGTCGGGTCTGGGACGTGAACCCGCGACGCCTGCAGAGAGGCTCAGCCTCAAGCATATGTGCCACGCGCTTAACCACTACACCAAAGCGCCAGCACAGGGCTGTGACTTTTATAATAAAAACATAATTTATACCAAATGAAAGACCTTCAATTTTTGCTTTTCTTTTTATTTTAGATTCTGTAAACATCTCCTAAACCCAATCAAGCATTTAAAACAACTTAACCTTCAAGACAAACTAAAAATTTTAGTCAAATATTTCAAGCAGTTGTTTTTTAAAGTCAAAGTACTAACATTTGGTATAAAATATATATAATTCTGACTTTTTTATTTTTCACAATTTGTTGTTTAGCAAAGAAACTAACTCAAATTGCCAAAAGTAGAATATAGGTGGTCCCCGACTTACGACGTCATCGGCATACGAGGTTTTGGACTTACGAGCGGACTAACGAACAGTAAAGTTGTACAGAAAATACAGAAAATACAGCACTGGTATGTGTTTTTAGATGAAAGTGTGTTAGCCAACCGTTTGTAAACAAAGTTCTGTGCATGTTTATGAACCAGTATGTACGTTTGTGTTGAAAAACGGGTGTTCAGTGCAGCGCTAGCATACATTTTCCGACTTACAACCAAAAATCCGGACTTACGAGCGACACGTGTTTCGGGTTCCGACATACGAATTTTCGTCTTACGAGCGACTCGTAGGAACGGAACTCGCTCGTAAGTCGGGGACCACTTGTATTAGGATAACATTCTTAATATATAATTAAACTAAATACCATGCAGTAAGTGACAAAAATCACAGAGTTCAAACTGAAACTTTAATCTCCGTTATTACTGAAGCTGATTAATATTTGTATTTTGGTGTTTTTCTTAAACTAACCTGATGAAATGATAATTCTTGCATCAGTCATAATAATAAAAAAGTGTGTTAATGACACATATGTGCAAAGTAAAAGGCGAATGATTAGTTGTGTATTTTTTTATTATTTTTTAAATAAAAACACACAACAATAATACATACAGTAGAAGAAAATAAAAAAACAGACAAATAAAATGAAAGGCGGCAGAAGAAGAAAAAAATCTTATTTTTTCTGCCCCTTCTACTCCAATAAACAATTCATATAACCAACTCTTTTGATTTTCATAACTTAGTTCCAACCTACAATAAACTCTTCATACAACCAACTCACTTGATTTCCAAGAAAAGAAAAGAACAACTAAATTTATAATTTTTAATTTTATATTATATATTTTATATATTTTTTTTCATACCTTCTGCATCACATACAACAGTTAAATTCCAATATATTCAAATGTATAATTTTAACCGATTAAGCTTAATCAGTCTTTTGAAAGCAGCCAGTGAATCAATCTCTTTAATGTCTGATTCCAATTCATTCCATAACCCTATTCCTCGAATTAGGGTAGATCTACTTATATGTCGATGACTGCATTTTTGGCTTTTTCTTATGTGAAACTGTTTTTCTTCAGGCTCAGGTTATTTCACACAAGCAGCCGAAACACTGGGGTTTATACCACAGGTTGTAACTGAAACTAAAGGGTGTGCCAACATCTCTTGATCAACTTTGGGTCTTGTTCTGTAGAACTCGGTCGAGGAAACGAGCGGCAGCTGGCTCTACAGGTTGACAATTGGGGTTAGAAGTCGGAAGCGCAGGGCTCTTCTGGCTTAGAGGTGCAGGTCTGCTCAAGCATGCAAAATTGGCTGTGAGTTCAAAGAGAATCAGTGAGAGCAGGGAGTTAAGGTGAAACCTGTTATTTCTCTCTCTCTCTCTCTCAAGTCTCTTCTAATGATCACTCTATCTGCCTCCCACAGGAAGGCAGAGGAGTGCCGGCCTCAGGACCTGCAGCTCTGAGGAACCAGCACCACAACTGCTGCTTTCCTCTTCTGCTGCTTTTCATATCAGCTCTCATTTAGCTATTTAGCCTTGAATATGCAAAAACGGAATAATTTAAGCACATTCAGAGTTAGGAAATTTGCTCTCGAGTCTTTACAAAAAAATTCACTTTTCAAAATTAAATGAGTGGGGCTATAAATGTAAGACACTTGGGTCATGGACTAAATCTAGAAGGCAGGATCAGATTTGATCTGCTCCATCAGAAGGGATAGAATGATGAAAACTACAAACCCACACAAGATAGTAAAATACCTACATGACGTTTGCTACAGGTCAGTTCAATCCCATCTATTATCTTTTATCTGGTTCTTCCTTTCCAGCTTGTGGTGCCCATACCACAGAGATAAACATCCATCCACACTCTCACCTAGGGAGAGTTCGTCCATCCATTATCTTTATCTGCTTCTTCCTTTTCAGGTCATATGGTCATAGGCACCCACATCCAGCAGTCATCGTGCAAAAGGCAGATGCACCCTGGACAGATCTCCAGTCCATCACAGGGTCACAAAGAGACAAATAAGACAACAATTCACACTCACTCTCACACCTGGGGATTATTTAGAGTTACCATTCAGCCTAGCATGCATGTTTTTGGTCTGTGGGAGGAAACCGGAATACACAGAGAAAACCCACATGTGCATGGAGAGAACATGCAACCCAGGTTCCCGGCCAAAATTATTTCCTGCAACCTTCTCTCTGAGATGAAACAGCTCTACCAACTGCATCACCTTACAGTTCAATTTAAAAGAGTTAAACAGAATTTGTTTAGAAGTGATGTTTCACCATTTAGGACTTTTTTTCCATGCCGGTAGGCTGTTTGCATCATCCCATCTACAAAGTAACTGTGCAGGCGCCCCTATCAACCAAATCATGGCACAAGATTGACAGCAGAATGACAGTCCTTATTAGCTTCCAATCCTCAAGTGCTTGTTTGAACAAATGGCCAGTTTTATCTGCACAAAACTAATGACAGGAAATTAGAATCAAGACAAGCTGACTGACTTTGACAGCCAGACTAAGAGCATTTAGTTTAATCTATTTCACATATTAAAAATGACGTATTTGGCAATTATTTAAATAATTAACCAACGATTGGTCAGATAAACTGTTCCTCTTTGTGCAGTCTGCTCTGTGTCAACTGAGACACCGTGTCTAACTTGCATTTTCTTCAGATTTACTAGTTCATTAATGTAGTCCATTTTGTAGTGGTTTAGTTATTTTACAGCACTGTGGGGAATTTCAATCTGACTTTTCACCCACATCATAGCGTTTAAGAAACTTCAATGACAAATTGTTGAGCATCCACTTTAATAAATGGTAGTATTTTGTAACAGGAACCATGCAAGGTGTGACTCACAAACTGTTTCTCAGCTCAGAAATGGATAGGTGACCCATTCCTCCTGTACGTTGTTCAGAAAAACTACCCTATTAAAATGTTCAGAAAACGTGGTTTCAAAAAAAATCTACGTGAAGGTTTTACAAAATTGAACTGTACTGTGGCTATTGTAAGTCATATTTTTTTTGTACTGCAAATGCAAAGTAGTTGTAGGGGGGAAAAAGTGTATTTTTTGCAGAATTTGTTTATTTGTTTAAGAAAAACACGTTTTAGCTCAAGTTACAAATGGTATTTGATTCTGCCTGGCTGTCAGACAAATGTTATAAAAATGCTTTATAATAGGTACTACCTAAAATTATTTAATTGGCCTGATATTATAAAGAGCACAGACAGACTCTTTTTTCCAGCAAATAGGAGAAAATGTGTTTGTATTTGTGTCCATGTCCCATTCTAAACCCAAGAATGCTTGAGCTCATTACAATTAAAAAAAAAAATATATCAAAAAGCTTGCGGGTCTGAGTTTAATTGGAACCCAATTAAACTCACAGCATGAAAACTCTAAGAATAGTTGAGGGCTCGTCTTTGAAAATTCAAGTTTTCCACAAATAGGCTTCATTTCCTTAACACTTCTCATATAGTCTAGATTTGGATTTAATGGAAGCCTTGTGACATGAAAAGCAGGGTAAGAAACGAAAGTTACTACTTTAACTACGGTTCTATGAATCCCGGATGACCGCCAGGGTGCTTAGTCCCTCAGAATCCTTGCTTTGCGAGAAGATTGAGGGACTGGGTCCCGGACGTGACGTGCCTATATAGAGTCACGCGGGTCCCCGGAAGGTCACGGGGTGACGTTGTTATTTGTACTCGACCTGCGCATGCGCAAGAATGTTCATTTGTGCTTGAAAGCACCGCCCCTGGCGGTCAGGAGGGATAAAATAGAACAACAGCTTGGTAATGAGGAAAAAACAAATGTGTGGCTCAAAGTGAAAAACCAAGGATGCTTAATTCATCAAAACTTTTTGTCAGATGACCTCACCAGGCTATTAGGTATTATATATTTTTTAAATATATATATATATATATATATATATATATATATAGATATATATATATAGATAGATTATGGAATGGCTTGGAGAATGTAGTTAAAAATGCCAAGTCAATGTTTACATTTAAGAAAATGATCAAAACAAATGTGTTAAAAAATATATATGAAATAGCGTAATGTGTATTGTATTAGTTAGAAAATTAGAAAAGAGTTAGTCATTTTGTACTGTTGGTTGAAGATTATTATTGTTTAATCTGATTGTTGGAAAAAAGTTGGTTGAAGATTATTATTGTTTACATGGTTGATTATTGTTGTTCAATCTGATTGTTGGAAGTAAGTGGCAGATATAAGATTTATTCTTCTTTCTGCTACCTTTCATTTTTTATATTTATACAATATCATTTATGAGATTGTCTTGTATTGTTTCTTTTGTAAAAAAATGAACAAATGTAATAAACATAAACATATATCAAAACATGATTTTGGCTGTGATATGTCAACATCACAAGAAAAAGTACAAAGTACTTGTGTTCTAATTTCAACCATGACTGCAGCTTCTTTGGATCAAGCAAAAGTAATTTCAAAGGTTGCAGTCATTTGAAGGTTCCCAGTTGAGCAACATATGCATGCTCATTTTATTCAATGCTCTTATACTGCCTTCTCTCTCAGTGGTGGCTGTCCATGGGTAGTATAGTAACTCCTCCTATTAAATAATGCAAAATACCATTTACGGAGCTTGCCCTGTATAATTTTGTTGTGTACGCTTTTCAACCATTTGACAATTTTAAGAGGATTTTAAAATTATTTTTAGTGATTCATCCTCAGTTTTCCACTTACAGTATTTACTGTTATGGGGCAGTACCGTTCAAAGACCTGCATTAGTCAAGCAAAACTGAATATGCGGCCTGTGATCTGAACAGGTAGGTCCAAAAGTTTCATTTGGGGTATCTGACTCCCTGCCCTGTGGATGCATTCTGCAGGTTTTAGCTCGGTCAACCACACTAACAATGCACAGGTGGAAAAGGAAATGTCCAAAGAAAAAGGGGTGTGGTGCTGGATCACTGAAGCTTTTATGGATTCCACTGATGAGGAGGAAGTGATTCCAGGTGTGCAGCATGGTGTGACAGCAGGCCTGTAAACAAGCAAAGGAGGAGAAAGTTTGTCCTCTAGTAAGAGAATGTGGAAATATTCTGTTTTTAAATCAATTTAGAGCAGAAGGGAGCAGAAGAGAAAACAGAGGAACAGAAGGGTCAAAGAACGGGAAATTCCCACCATCATGGCCAACCTGCAGCTTGTGTGTCTGTGGCTGTGGAGGATCAATGATTGAAGCAGCGGTTTTATAACTATTTGTTGGTTCAATCCCCACTTACATTTTCTATTTGATTTTGTGTTGCTATATTGAGTGTCATCATTTTTCACTTTTATATATTTTTAAAATGACGTAACTGAACTTTTTAAAATCCCATTTAACGGTGCTAATCTGGAGTATTATGTCAGAATTATTACTTCAAATCAAGTTAGAAATCCAACTCAGAAAGCTGAGCACCTGTCGGCTGGGTGTGGGAGGTGTCCGGTTCTCAGATTTAATAGACCGGTCTGTTTTCATGAGACACAACCTCACCCCATGGGAGGGAGATGTTGTGGACATGACAGGGGTCCACTATGATGCGAGATTACACCTTCGTCTTTTTGAACTGTTCCAGTGATGCTTTTTACTGACCCTCTCAGTAAACAGACATTTAACACAATGTATTCCATTTAGTTGGAGTCTAAGAACATAATCTCTCACAAAGACACTATTTCTACTTTTAATTGTGTTCTAATACAAATGTAATCCGAAGTATCACCTGTGTTCATTTCATATGAGCAGTATATTCTTAATATGTGAATGATCATTAATATGCTGGTTTATTCTGCATCAACGATGGTGCTAAAGAACTGTGTGAACGGTGAAGGCCCGTGTCAGAGGGGCCTGGTAGTTTGTGTAGAAATGGACAGACAGTAATCTTATGACTGACTCCTCGATTCTTCAAATTTCTGGACACTTTCCCTAAACATTCCTCTTTGTTTTCTAAACAGACTCTCTGTTGACCTCGAAGTCTTACGCCAAAATTACACCACACACGCGTTACGGCTCTGCCCCGCTCCGGTCCGACCTCCGCAGCAAATACGCACCCATTATAATCAATGACAGAGTTTACACTGGCTCCGCACGGCGGCGGCGAGCTGCGGAGAGCGGACGGCAGTCCGTCAAAATTAGAAATTTTTCTATTTCTGCCGGACGCCGGAGCTGTGCGGAGGCACCAACAGGAAAAGGAACGAGCACAACTTCCGTATTTACAAAATAAAATCACCACGGGCGGACTAATCCTAGCTCTATACGGATTTATTTGTACAAAAATGCTGTCAAACTATCATTTATGACTACGCCTACAAACGCAATACAAGAAATAAATAAATAAATAAAGTATTTTATTCTGAAAATGTAATACCTCACTTCCTGTTGCTCAAACCATGTCCTGTCGCTCATTTACGAGAGAAGATCAAGGCAGCAGTCTCTACTGTTGTTCTCCTTCTTCCACCGAATGAATTGTTTTGTTCTGACTTCATTATTTATCACTTGATTTATCGCGCGATCCCGCAAATCCCGCGCATGCGTCTAGGAGCGGCGCATGCAGGCGGACCTGAGCTGAGCGGAGGAAGTGGAAATTGGAGTTTGAGACGCTCAGCTGCGACCTGCGGAGCGGAGCGGACCGCAAGTAGTGTAATTTTGGCGTATAAACCTCACGTTTTCACCCCTCCTCTTGGCCAACAAACCTATCAGAAGACTGTTTTTCTGATTTCAACACTTTAGAAAAAGCGTTTGCTTCCATAAACGCTTCAGAGTTGGAATGACAGCGAGACCTGACAGCTTCTTTCTTTATAGCTGGATAGGTTCAGTCACGAGTCAAAGACTGGCTTATCAGCTGGGACTTATGGATGCCTCCATACGTTCACAGAGCAAAAGCTCCCTAGTTCTTAATGAACTTTATTGAGGAACACTTTATTTTGAAACTAATCAGGACGTGCCACTGTCTCTGATGGAGAAAACAGACGTCACAACACATTGAATCTAGCGTGGCCCTCGCCTTCCTGCACAGCTCCGCTCAATTCTCATTTCCCTTCACTGCACAGTCTGGGACTTCTCCCATCCACAAGGATATCTCCGGTAGGTTTTGACCGGACCAATCAGAGAACAGAAGGCGGAGTTTTGAACGACGTCGACTGACGTCGTCATTCAAAATGGCTGCCGCCGCGAAGGAATTTTCAATAAAACAAGGTAAAAAACTATTATTTCTCTGCTGAGAAAAAATATATTTCATAGCTGACGTTATATCAGAAGTGTTCCTGAGCAATCAGAGAGCAGAAGGCGGAGTTTTGAACGATGTCGACTGACGTCGTCATTCAAAATGGCTGCCGCCACGAACGAATTTTCATCAAAACAAGGTAAAAAACTATTATTTCTCTGCTGAGAAAAAATATATTTCATAGCTGACGTTATATCAGAAGTGTTCCTGAGCTTAACAGTTCCTAAATCAATTCACGAAATGGTCAAATCTGCTGGATATTAAATAGTTTCGGTTTGATATTTTCCAAACAGCCTCGGGTGCGCTACGAAAATAAATGATAAAAAATCGAATTTTATCTCAAATGTTTCATCTAGGCCAACAGTCAGTAAATTAAAGACATATAATTACACACTGGTGGCAGAAAAAATATCCACCGAGTGGTTTCTGAGCAATTTATCTGATAGCCTGGACCTCGCCAGGCTAAACTAACAAAACTCTGCCTCCTGTTCTCTGATTGGTCCATTCAAAAATCTCCAGGAGAAATCGTTGTCTATGGCAGAGATGCCAGACCCTAGTCCAAAGCGAAGTGAAGGACAAGGGTCTGGTTTAAACCAGGCTACATTGAATCCATAAACACGCCAAGGTACAACTGGACTTCACGGGCCTACGACCTGTGAGCCCAAGACTGCTTCTCAACTCTACCAACCTAGACGGAACGTCTAACAGGTACAGAGTTGCTGATGTTTACTGGAACGTGCGATGGAGTCGAGCTGGTTTTCGTATGGAGAAGTGTCAGTCTGGTTAAACTCAAAATAGATAACTTCCTTTAAACTTCCATCTCTCCATCTCTCCATCCTTGACCTATTCCTCTTAAACCTCTTCTTTGATCTCATTCTAAGTTGGTAATTACTTTTTAAGCTAAAACGCCTACAGATAAAAAGTATTATTGTCATCATTGTCATCATAAATGTCTGTTGTTACAATTAAATGTGCTGATGCGTTTAATTTGTAAGAAATTGAAATCAATCAATCAAGTGTACATCGGCGTTAATTTTAGTTAATTTATTTTAAATAAAAGGTAGTGTCTTTGGCATACAGACTAAATCAACATTTCCATTGTCACTTTATGGCTTTATGGTTTATTGTACATCATAAATGATCACAGAAATATTTGGTAAACCTGAAAAAGAAAAGAATCTGTGAAATACTATTCAATCTGAATAAGTAATTAATTAAGGTAAAGTGTGTCAGTTTAATACTGACTCATATATCTTACAGAGACAAAAGGCCAAAACTTTGTAGACACAAACAAAAAAGCAACAACGATAAATTAAATATTAAACACCTTACAGTGGTGCTTGAAAGTTTGTGAATCCTTTAGAAGTTTCCATATTTCTGCATAAATATGACCTAAAATATCATTTTCAAACAATTTCTAAAAAGTAGATAAAGAGAACCCAACTAAACAAATGAGACAAAAAAAATTACACGTAGTCACTTAATTATTGAGGAAAATGATCCAATAATACATTTGTTTAACTGTTTCCACAAGTCAGATACGTTGATTTTTTTTGTCTATCTAAAAACATACTCATGCTAGGCATGATATTAAAAAATCTATTGAAGAACTTATATTCAGAAGACTTTTGAAAAATATTGTGTACCGGTAATAGTAATTTTGATCATGTACATTTTCAGATAATACCAGGAAACATAAGAGCAAAACTATCGTTTATTCAAGGTAAAAAATAAATAAAATAAAAATAAATATGTCCATCTTAAATTAGATCTTCATAGTAGTTTACTTACAATATATGTTTTTCAATATTTATTTCACACAGTTTGATTCCTGAACACACATTTGTTTTCTGACCTTCTTCACCTAACTTTGGATCCCTACCCTTTCTTTTGTATTGTGATACTGAGTCTTTCTATCCATATAAAATAACATTTACTGCAAGAAAATAAAATCATGCTCATGCACAGCAGCTTGGGCAGAAAGATGACACATTTAATAAAAAAAAAAAGATATATACAGGTAGTCCCCGACTTACGAGCGAGTTCCGTACCTACGGGCCGTTCGTAAGTTGAAAATTCGTAAGTAGGATCACTATTGTTTTATTTTTTTTATTTAAATAAATGAATACATGTACAGTACTGTACAGTCACCAAGCACTTAGCCTATCCTAACACAGTTTTTAAAGATGAAGGAGTGAGTTGAATTGTCTTCCTTTCACATAAAGGGA